>JBAMHX010000004.1:24732089-24749639 GCA_037177515.1 Pseudomugil tenellus
TATAATGTGATAGTTTTTATAGTGAAAATGTGAAACATATTACAATATAATGTGATAGTTTTTATAGTGAAAATGTGAAACATATAACCGTATAATGTGATAGTTTTTATAGTGAAAATGTGAAACATATTACAATATAATGTGATAGTTTTTATAGTGAAAATGTGAAACATATAACCGTATAATGTGATAGTTTTTATTGTGAAAATGTGAAACATATTACAATATAATGTGATAGTTTTTATAGTGAACATTTTTTGTTCCTGCTTCCCCTTAAAATGACTGAACTGAACCTGAAGAACAACAATTTGGATTCTAATGTTTTTAACAATGATACACCAGCATCAAACTTTCCATTTTAAAGCAAAATCTTTGAAAAACTGTTTTTTATTCAGTTAAATGACCACAGGACTTATATTGGATGTAACTTTAACTTACGCAAGCTTAAGTCCTTGTGCTGCTAGATCTGAGTCCCAGATACGATAAGATCACTTGATTGTTTTAAATAGACTAAACACCTAGTCGACCTTTCTGGTTCTTCATTTGTTTAGTGTTACATCTGCGCAGCACTTTGTGCTATGTTTTAATATATGAAAAGTAATTTATAAGTAAAATTTCATGGCATGAATAATGTGATAACTTTTATTATGAAACATGTTATAACCTGTTAAGCTTTATTGTAAGACCATTAAAAACTAAGTTCTGCATGCAGATGTTGCTGCAACGTGGAGATATTGGAGTCAAACACATTTTATGGAAATTAAATCAAGCAGAACAGTTTATCACACAGGAATGCGGAACAATACGAACAACATTCGTCCCCTCCCTGCAGACCTGGCCGCTGCATCCATGTGTCTATGTGTGTACCTTACGTGTAAAGACGTAATCCTGTCTCCTTATAGGGCTGCATATTCTTGCTGATTGAAACGCATCTGTGTACATATCGTGGCTGCCATGTGTTCCTAGCATTCGATTAGTACTTAGGCCGTGATTTGCATTACTGACTTGACCACTAGAGGCAGTTGTGTCAATCAGAGGCAAACACGGTGGTGGACAGTTTTGAAGAGCACCTCTTGGATCTTATTCACAACTAACAGCTAACTAACTCCTCACCCTGTGTACTGCCCCCTAGTGGTTGCATCATGCTACCGTTGTTTGCAGCAACAGAGATGTAGCAAACACTGCAAATATATCTCAGCCCTAAAGGTGCACGGCAATCAAATCAGTGTCCTCCAAGTATCACCATTACAATCTCTCCTCTGAAGTACAATTTAATCACATTTGGTAAATTACACTTACTGTACTCTGATCTGCAGCATGCACAGTTTCCTCTTTTAAAGACAAATAAGCTTTAAGTTCCATGTTTTCATCACAAAACACATCATTTTATAACTTAAGTTTTATATTTTTGCAAAAAAACTATCATAACATATATCATAACAAGTTTCACGTTTTTACAAGAAACTATCTAATCATAATGTGGGACGTTCTAATTGAATTAGTTTTTCTTCTTTTTTTTATTAAACTCCGCTTTTTCTGCTCTCCTAATGCACTAAAATAAAAGTTGTAGTTTTGTCTCAGTTTCCATCTCTGTGAGAGCATCCCAGCATCATGGAGTACACATTCAGAGCAGTCACTCACAGCCCGGGGATCATAATCTGGAGAATTGAGGTATTTTCACAACAGCCATGGTGCTAATCATGTTTGGTTTGTTTTTTTTTTTCAAACAGCATTGTTTAATCTCTTTTACTGAGAGGAAGATTTAGCAGATTTAGCTGTTTAACATGAAAGTAAAACAATTCACTCCTTCTCTTCCTGACAGAAAATGGAGCTGGTTCAAGTTCCGGAGAAATCTTATGGAAACTTTTATGAGGGCGACTGCTATGTGCTTCTGTCTGTAAGTCTAGCAGCATGAATCATTACAGTTTGACTGTCTGGCCTGCAAATTGTTAAACTACTGTAAACGAACCTCCAAACAGCTCTTATTTTTGCATCTTTAAATTCATATAGTAAACGCTTTCCTTCTGCTTCTCCACGGTTTTGGCATTAGACACGAAAGCTCAAGAATGCTGTGTCCTACGATATCCATTACTGGATTGGCTCTGAATCCTCTCAGGATGAACAGGGCGCAGCTGCTGTTTATACCGTACAGCTTGATGAATTCTTAGGCTCCACTCCGATTCAGCACAGAGAGGTTCAGCACCATGAATCTGATACTTTCAGGGGCTACTTCAAGCAGGGAATAATGTGAGTGAAAAATCTTGGCAGCTAAACTTTTAGGAGAAGCGTGATATAAAAATAATCTCTTTTTATTCAGCTATAAAAAAGGTGGAGTTGCAACTGGGATGCGGCACACCGAAACCAACACGTATGATATTAAGAGACTGCTTCATGTGAAGGGAAAAAAAAGAGTCATTGCCAAGGAGGTGAGCCAGGTTTCCCAGTGGTTTATAACATCATGGGTAACCAGACGTTACGTTGAAACAATCCTTTATGCTTTAATGTGTTTCAGGTGGAGATGAGCTGGAAAAGTTTCAACCTTGGAGACGTGTTTCTGTTAGACATTGGCAAGACAATCATCCAGTGGAACGGGCCAAAGAGCAACCAGCAGGAAAAACTTAAAGTAAGATTTTTTGGGCTGTATGCGGGCTTGCATCAATGGCTGGATACAGAATTAATACAGAACAAGATTGTGATGTAAGACATGTTATACAGAAAAAACATTTTGGTGTAGTTTGTTTAAATTTGTGCAACATTTACAACAGTAACTACTTCTTCTTTAGAGATCCAGATGTTCATTTTGTGAATGTATGTCTTCTGTCTGTAATTACAGCATTAGGCTCTTTATCGACAGTCATGGTCGTGTACGGTTAATATCCTCTTTGATGAGGAAGAATATTTAAAAAATGAGCACAAAACTTTATTACAAGATTAAACTTGGATCATTAACAACCATTCACCCACTTTTTGCTGTTTAACTGAAGCAAGTTTATATACAATTTATTTATGTATTTACATGGTCAAAATTACTGTGAAATATTTAAACCTGAAAACGTTGATTATGTTACATCTTTCACTATTTTTTCCAGACTTTTCTTAGAGTGCATGATGTGTGCTCATAAGTGGTGGGAAGAGGCGAAACAGTACGCTTTTAACACAGCCAAATATGTTGACAGCGTCAAACTACTGCTACATGTTGTTACCGACATAGCAAAACTGCTGTAGAAAGAAAAGACAACTCTAAAAGAACACCTGCTGTATCTTTGCTTTGCCTCTCTTCCTCTCAGGGCATGTCCTTGGCTAAAGACATCCGAGACAGAGAGAGAGGAGGCCGGGCAGAGGTGAAAGTAGTCGAGGGGGATGCCGAGAGCAGCTCTCATCAGAGCATGGAGATCCTGAACAGTGTTCTTGGAGAAAGAACATCTAAGCTTACAGATGGGCTTCCTGATGAAGTAGCGGACCAGGAGCAAAAGTCAAAACTCACACTTTACCAGTAAGCTACTCCAGGACCGAGATGTAAAATGTCTCGTGGGTGAAAATTGTATCTATTGTTAATTTATTTGTGCATTTGATTTCAGTGTATCTGATGCTGAAGGTGAGATGAAGGTAACAGAGGTTGCAACCCGACCACTGGTTCAGGATCTGCTTAACCATGAGGTGAACAAATAAACAAGAGATCAAATTAAAATATATATTATACTTCACAGATGCCAAAGTTTTAATTAAACTTATTTTATTATTTAACAATCATGCTAGGATTGCTACTTCCTGGACCAAGGAGGGACAAAGATCTTTGTATGGAAGGGGAAGAAAGCAAACAAAGCTGAACGACAGGCAGCCATGTCTAGGGCTTTGGTGAGTGTTGCTACATTATTAGCTTATGTTCAACTTATCTAACATTTTATTATGGGTGCTAATGCTATAGCATTGAGGCACACATATCACTATTCCTTTGCATTTATGCTGCAATCTTATTATTATTTTCCCGTTTTCGTCGAGATTTTTAACATTTGGAAAAAATTAGAAAATCTTTTACACCCAGATTTTTTGTCGTATGCATAATGTTGTCTGAAAACCTCATATGTTTTTACATTTCTGCCGTTTAAATTCTGTTCACAGTAGTGAAAAATAAATTACATCCCTGTGTACTTAGAAGCCTTGTGGTGCTCACGGTGAACGAATTATTTTGATATCTCTTATGATTTTCTCACAGTGGTGAACAGTTCGGGAGGGTCAAAGATCAAAATCACTACACAGTACTCTTTGTCAGCCTCAGTAAGATAGTAGTTAAGGAGAGAGTTCCATTGTCGTGGTAACGTTAATGAAGCAGTCAGCTGTATGTGTTTAGAATGGAATCACAAATATCAGCTTATACAGTGATATACAGTGTTTTAGAAGATCAGAAAGCATTTAATATCAATCCACATCTTTTAATGGTATACCATCAACGTGAATGATTCTTTAATATTATTCCCTTCTCTTCTCTTGCAAAATACATTATACAGTAGATGTGTCTACATGTGATTTTGTCTGCATACACCTCCTACATCACACTCATTAGGACCTTTGCTGTCAGTACGTGTCCAGCCCTTGAGGACACCCTGGTCTTAGCCTTGACCAGACATGAATGTGTGTGCTGGTATATATTGTCTCTCTCTCTCCATACCTATCTCTCTTGTCTATCTCTGAAAACCACATGTGTTTTTACATCGTCGCTGTTTGAATTCTGTTTACAGTAATGAAAAATAAATTCCATGCCTTTGTACCTAGAAGGCTTGTGCAGCTCACAGTGAAGGAAATATTTTTATATCATTTATGGTTTTCTCACAGCTGTGAGTAGTTTGGGAGGCTCACAGAGGGAAAATCAGCACATTTCTCTTTTCTCTGTCAGCTTCAGTTAGATGGCAGTTATGGAGAGAGTTCTGTTTTCATGGTTACGTTAACGAGCAAGCAGGCAGCCAGCAGCACCAACTGTGTGTGTTTTGAATGGAATCACACACATCAGCTTATACAGTGATATACAGTGTTTGAGAAGATCAGAAAGCATTTAATGAACAATCCACATCTTTTATTGGTATACCATGGACATGAATGAATCTTTGATGTCATCCTATGTCAATACACAGACGCGCCAGTTCTCTTTCCTTGGAACATTAATCATACAGTAGGTGTGTCTACATTTCAGATTGTCTGGTCACAGCTCCTACATCACATTCATTTGGACCTTTGCTGTCACTACAGCCAGGGACGTACCTAGCCTTTGAGGACTCTGTGGGTTTAGCCTTGACCAGGCACGGATGTGTCTGTGTGTTGGTATATATTATGTCTGTCTCTCTCTCTCTCCATCTCTCCCTACCTTTCTCTCTCTTTATCTCTACCTATCTATCTCTCTCTACCTCTCTCTCTATCTCTCTCTGTGTGTGTGTCTCTCTCTCTCTGTCTCTCTCACACACTTATAAGGACCTTTGATGTGACCACACCCTCTCAGGAGTGCCTCCTATGTGAAATGGCTGCCATAGTGACACCCGGGCCATCACTGCATTGGCACCCATCAAAATTTCTTCAGAAATTTTCTACTTTTCATTATTGCATTTGGATGCTATTACAGGACTTCATCAAAGCGAAAAACTATCCATTTACCACAAATGTGGAGACCATGAATGATGGGGCAGAGTCGGCTCTCTTCAAGCAACTCTTCCAGAAGTGGACAGTAAAAGACCAGACTCAAGGCCTGGGGAAAGTAAACACAAGGGGGAAAGTGGGTATGTGCCAATCCATGCAGTAAAATAAATGTATAATAAAGGAAAAACATGTACATTCATTCTTCTCTCAGCAACAATGACATGGTTAATTATGTGTGATTATGTACTAGCTCACATCACACAGGAGAAATTTGATGCCTCACTGATGCATGTGATGCCTGATGTTGCTGCACAGGAGAGAATGGTGGACAATGGCGCAGGCCAGGTGGAGGTACAGTACTCACAACAATCCCATGATGATTCTGACAAGCAGCTGTTAGAAGCACCAGTAGTTCAGCAGCCAAATGGCTGACACAGAACGCCAAACTGCAACTTACTAAGAATCAGTCTGTCATCTAAATCATGGATGGGCAACTCTGGTCCTCGAGGGCCGCAGTCCTGGCAGGTCCTCACAGTCCTCACAGGTTCACTACTTCCTGACTTAGACCAACTCCTTTGTTTCCTGTTTTTCATTAATGGACAAAATGATTAATCCAGGTGTGTCTAGCCATTGCAGTTGTGGTTACTGAGGTCAGATACACCTGGATTAATCAGTTCATCCAGTAATGAAAGACAGGAAACAAAAGAGCTGTCTTTAGTTAGGAAGTAGTGAACCTGTGCATAAAGCCAATTGGTAGGAATTTCTCAGCTGGAACACACCCGAATCAAATCATTGGGTAATTAGCAGACTTGTTCAGAGGCTGATGTGAAGCTCTTTCTAATTAGGTCTGATGAATGTCAGGTGTTTTGTAGCAGGAAAAGTCTTAATACTCATAGGACTGGTGCACTCGAGGAACGGAGTTGCCCATCTGTGATCTAGATCAAGGGTGCTCGAGTACAGTCCATGAGATCTACCATACTGCAATTCTTCTCCAACTCAGCTGAGTCCAATGAATGTCTTGTTACCAGGTCTTTGCAGATGAGGGAATTCAGACATTTCTTTCAGGTGAGTTGGAGAAGGAATGCATCTAAAAGTTGCAGGGCGGTAGATCTCGATGACCGGATCTAGGCACCCATCAGATTCTATTTGTTTACATTTTTGTGTCATCACAATGTGAAAATATTATGTAAAATGCTATCTTACCATTATCAGAACCTGAGATTAAAACTTAATCAAATCTTTGTTAAGCTTATGGTAAGACGAGGCAAAAAAGCAGAAATATTAGCAGCAAAGAGGCTCCAAGTTATCACTGTTGCCAAAGTTTTCCTGCAGTTTAATAAAAGGTGTCATTTAGAAATACAAGATGGTAGCTCCAGGTGGCGCCTGGTCATGCAGGTTTGTTCAAAGAATATACCACAAGAACAGAGTCAGTGTGAAAACATTAGCCCTATTTAAGATTATTTTCTATTCCCTAAATATACTAAAAAGCTGTTCCAGAATTGGCTCAGGACTGGTTCTAGTGCCTGTTATAGATTTTTAATTATCAGTTTTTCTTTTAAAATCAGATTATTATCAGTAAAATCATCACAGTATTATAATGAGTATTATTTAGTCTGCTCATCCCACACATATAAATATGGCTCCATTCAAAAGGAAGACATATTGGCCTTCGAACTGTATAAGATATATTTCCAAGAAGCCTTTTGATCACAAAGAAATAATCAAACATATTTCATTGATGTTTCAGAAGTAAACACCAAAAGACTCTTTATTAGCATTTTATTAATGTGATATTTTGGGCAGCAGCCCAAAGAAAACTTCACCATTCATACAATCACATCAAGTCACCTGATGCAATCAGGTGATTATACACAGATGTTAAAGACATAAATCCAACAAAGGTGCACAAAAATGTCTACATATACTTTCTGGTGTCTTCATGCGTGTCCAGGGATCAGTGCCTGAAATGTCACATTATGAAAATATTAAGGAACATATTGTGGCATGTGGGATATTTTTCTTTTTGGTCCAACACCCAGAAATATTCATCTGGGATGTGTCTGTTTCTTTCAAGTGTTTTGGTTTAGATTTTAAGAAATAGTGGAGACATGCAGTAATAATATATGTGAATGAAATGTGAAAGAAAAGTTGTTTTTAGAGAGGAAATAGAAACAAAATTTTTGTTCTTTAAATTTCGGCTTGAATTTATTCCATCTCATCATGTTTTCCAGCAAATCTTCCACTTATATAAAACATAAAACAACCTTCCTCTGGATTGTTTGATTTTCCAAAGGACAGCAATTTGTGGCTTTTAAGAATAAGAGTTCATCCTTTTCTTTATGATTCAAGGTGTGGAGAATTGAAAATCTGGAGCTTGTGCCTGTGGAGCCTCAGTGGTTTGGATACTTCTATGGAGGCGACTGCTACCTGATCCTCTACACTTACTTGGTGAACAACAAGAAGTGCTATCTGCTCTACATTTGGCAGGTGAGGATAATAGTACGTCAAAATTGCAGAATAAAATGTTAAATTCAAAATCCTGCATTATCATGGTACTACAGAAATAAAACTATTTGGTCTCATATGATGTCAGGGGCGTCATGCCTCACAGGATGAACTGGCAGCTTCAGCTTTTCAGGCTGTGAACTTGGATCAGAAGTACAACGATGAGCCAGTTCAAGTCAGAGTAACAATGGGCAAGGAGCCCAGACACTTCATGGCCATTTTCAAAGGAAAAATGGTCATCTTTGAGGTACGATTTCTAAACAAATTTATAGTCTTTTAACTTCTGCTCTTCCATAAATAGGCCTGATTATTCACCAACACATTTCTGTTTTCTATTAGGGGGGTACATCTAGAAAAGGGTCCTCTGACCCCGAGCCTCCAGTAAGACTGTTCCAGGTTCATGGTTCTGACGCATCCAACACAAAAACCATTGAGGTTCCAGCCCTGTCGTGCTCTCTGAACTCCAACGATGTGTTTTTACTAAAGAGCCAATCAGGAATTTATCTGTGGTGTGGAAAGGTAAAAGAGACGGTGTCACAGTCAAACTGCTGACACGCAAAACCTGTCTTCCTGCTCTTTTTTATTACAATTTTATGCATTTTATGCATTTTAGGTTCAAATCTGCCAGTTTGATTATTTATATGGTTATATTTAAAACAACAGAAGATGTTTTACATCCAAAGTAAACAAAAGAAAGTGTGTGTGTGACTGTTCACATTACCAGAGTAATTACACCCCTGAAGTGACCTGCATTAGCAGAAGATCAATAACAATGGACCACTGAAGCTAGTTTCCGTAGATGGAAGTTAAACATCCTGAGGTGTGTTGGTGTTATTCCTGTAGTTTATTCTACTAATTTAACCCTTCGCCTGTTCTGTGTAAATACAGTGATGTCGCCAATGCAGGATTTCTGATGAGGGTCATTTGGCTGTATTTACAACCCCAGCTTTGCTCGGGGAAGTAAGAGTAACATTAAAGACAAAAAAAAGTGGTATAAATAAAAAGCTTTTTAACCAACCTAACAAGCATAACAAAAAATTAAATAAACAAGGACAAAATAAGCTTCTCCTCTAGAGAACTGGTGACCAAACTAAGCAGTACAGCAGAAAACAAAAACATTTTTCAAAGGAACCTTCAAGAGCACAACAAGAAGCCACAAAACTACAAAGCTTCCTTAAAATGGTAAGCATAAAAAACACACAGATAACTGGGCCAATCCTGGGCGAGGTACCAACGCCCCAGCCAATCACGGATGAGGGATGACACAGTTGGATGCGTGTAGAACAGTCATCCAATTCCCTGGTTGTTTTAAACACAAGAGGCTAAGGCCTGGGGCCGTAACAGCTGTTTAGACCTACAGTCACATTCCAAAATATCCAATCTGTAATGGATTTAACACTACGAATGAAAGTGTCCCAGATCGGATTTTAAAATATCCAATTCCATGTGACTCAGCCTGTTCACACTGTCATGAAGTAATCTCACCTGAGTTGCTTTAAGGCAAAAAAAACTGAATTTATCAGCAGCCAAACACTAAAAACTGAGACAAGGTTTCAGACTAATGACTGAGTTTGTTGTTTTTAGGGTTCGAGTGGAGATGAGCGAGCCATGGCAAAGGAGGTGAGCTCTGTGGTTAGTCATGGTTCACAGAGAGGCTCTGAGGATATAGTGGCAGAGGGTCAGGAGCCCGTTGAATTCTGGGAGTTGCTTGGAGGGAAAGCTCCCTATGCAAGTAGCAAAAGGTAAATGATCCATGCTGGCAAGCTTCAGATCCACAACACTGATTTGTACAATGCTGTCTGTAAAGGAAGCATGTTTGTTTCCCTTATTTTGACTGCAGGTTGCAGCAGGTGGTTTTAGACTATCAGCCACGGCTGTTTGAATGCTCCAATAAGACGGGTCGTTTCATTGTGACTGAGGTTACTCAGTTCACACAGGACGACCTCAACGAGGATGATGTCATGCTACTGGATACATGGGACCAGGTAGGATGTGGTATATCTAACCAGACAAAACTAACCTCTATTTTTTCTGTCAGTAATTATCACTTTTTTTTCTTTTTAGGTATTTCTCTGGATTGGCAAAGAAGCCAATGCTGTGGAGCGCAAAGAAGCAGTGACCACTAGCCAGGAGTACCTGCGTACCCATCCAAGTGGCAGAGATCCAGACACTCCAATCCTCTTGATCAAACAAGGGTTCGAGCCGCCCACTTTCACTGGCTGGTTTACAGCCTGGGATCCCTCCAAATGGAGCGTGAGTTTGATATTTTTGAAAGCTAAGAATTGTCATCTTTTTCCAAAAATTCCAAAACCTAAATGGGAAATGTGGTTTGTTTTTTTTTTTCCAGGGAGGACTGAGCTACGAAGAGCTGAAGAAGGAGCTGGGAGATCAAGCATCACCCATTAAAATAACAGAAGTGCGTTAAGTCACATGTCTTTCTTGGAATTTTAAATAATGAGAATAGTTGCTGTAGGCTGTAGCTCAGGAGGTAAGAGCAGTTGTCTACCAACCTGAAAGTTGGTGGTTCAATTCCAGGCTTCCCCTGACTACATGCTGAAGTGTCTTTGTGCATGTGCATGACACAAAATATAAGTCGCTTTGGAGAAAACTGTCTACTAAATGACTGTAGGATAATCTGATTCAAAATTAAGTTTTGGGACAAACTAATGTTATTATACCAGCTGCTAGATGCCATGTGTCCAAATTAAAGTAAAAATAATTTCAACCAGGATGACCCAGTCAAGAAATATCTGCAACTTTTAACCTTAGCCATATAAAGTCAAACATATATTTAATATATATAGTTTCTGAGACATTTTGCATCACTTTATGGCAGAAACTTGGCAGAAATTCAAAACCCTGTTGTGCACCATATGATACTGGTTTCCAGCAGCCTGCTGGATTACAGAATACACTGCAATACTTTTGACATATGTGGTAATAAGTGGTAAAAAAATACAAAAAAAAAGAGTTAATTTTTAATTTCAGATCTTGTTAAGCAGCCAAGTAAAGACTTCAGAATAGAAAAATTGGTTGTTCTTAGGTTAAACGTTAGAGGGTTAAGCTTATAAATGTAATTTATCGGTTGCAATAGATACTGACAAAAATAAAGAAGGGCAAAATTAAGGGCCCCTAATTTGCATGCAGTAATTTGTGTGTGCAAACACCCCCATATTGCATATCCATTGCAGCAGATGCACAAACTGCATGCAGAGGTGCTTTTTGCAATCATGTTATGCATGTCCAATGAGTTGCAAACGTTTTAGTACAGACAAGCCTGCAGTAGATCCGGCCCTAAATGCCATCATGTACAAGTTTATAGAACTAAATGTTTAACTAAATACAAAGTGTGTAAACAAATAAATTGATAATTGTAAAATAAATAAATATGAAAAATCTAAAGACATAAATTAGTAAATCAAAGCATAGAAATGATAAAATACAATAGCATGTAGAGATCTTTAAATACTATAATTCATCATCAGAATAAGATAGTATTGCATTTATATGGATAAATTCAAATATGTTTTATTTTGATATTCAAATAATGTATTTTCGAATATATATTTTATTTCTTTTAATGGCAGCTTTAAATCTCCGTATATCATTAAAATCAGTATCTTAGTTCATTTCATGTAATTTTCTAGGAGCAGAAGAGTCCTGAGAGTGAAAAATACTTCCAACCTTTTCCACTCAACACTTTGGTCAACAAGCTTGCCACTGAGCTGCCTGAAGGTGTCGACCCCACCCAGAAAGAGGTGTGTATGCTACTGGTTTGCCCTTTGCCACAAGAAGTCTATGCAACTCTGCTAACTCTAAAAGTCACTGAACATGCATCACATCATACAGAGTATTTAAGTGACCAGGAAGCAACCGATAAAGGTGATAATTAAGAACTTTTTGTTTTAGATTAGCAGTGACTTAAGCAAATAGTTTACCAAATTTATGCCAGTAAAATGCCTCCTACAGTCACATAGAACTACCAGTAGTTCTCTGCATCTCATTCTTAATTAAACCAGTAAGATCATGCTGGGGGATCAAGTAAGATCTTTTCTTTTAAAGACCAAATTATACACCATAATGAAAATAATCTGCAAAATAACTCACACAACCTGAACTGTTCCCATGAACCTACGGAGTAAGAGAAAATATTCTTTTAAAACTGTATATGGTTTTATTTTGTTTTCCAGAAACACCTCTCAGACGCCGACTTCATCACCGTATTCAGGATCACAAAAGACGACTTTGCAAAGCTGCCTCAGTGGAAACAGCTGAACATGAAGAAAGCAAAGGGGATGTTTTGATGACACTTTTTGTTCCAGATTTAAAATATGAAGAGTTGAGCTTAATTATGCTTAAACACATGGCTGATATACGGCGTCTTCTCTTGTTATTGTTCTTTTATTATTCTCTTAATTCCAAATTTAAATCAGGTCTTGTGATGGTTTACATGTTTAAATTAATGAATGAATGAAAAATGCTTTATTTATCCCTTTTCAGGCAAATTCAAATTGTGGTAGCTTTTTTAAAAACAATAATATGAAAAGAAAAAATAATTGTCTTTTCTGATGCTGATGGCTGATGGAAGGGATGATCTTCTCAGTCCTACATCGAACCTGAACAAGCCTCTCATGAAACACACTCTGTTGTTTGATCACTGTGTTGTGGAGAGGGTGTGAAGAATCCTCCATCATCTTCATCAGCTTGTTCAGCATTCTCTTTTGTACGACCAACTCCAGCAGCTCCAGTTGCTTCGATCACAGAACCAGCTTTCTTGACCAGTTTGTTGATTCTTCTCTGGCTCTGATGCTGCTGCCCCAGCAGATCGCTGCAAAGCTGATTGCACTTTCAACAACAGACTTGTAGAATATGTGCAACATTTTGATGCAGACATTAAAAGATCTCAGCTTCCTTAGGAAGTAGAGACGCTCTGACCTTTCTGGTAGATGCTCTCTGTATTGCTTTTCATCTCACGTCTGTTGTCCAGCTGAACTCCTTCACCACCTCCTCTTGCAGGATGGAAACAGTACTGTGTGTGTTCTTGTTCCTTCTTAAGTCGACAATCATCTCTTTTGTTTTGTTGAAATTGAAAATGAGATGATTGTTACTGCATCATTCAACAAACTGAGCGACCAGTTCTTTGTACTCTGCTTCTTGTCCATCACTGATACACCAAATAACTAATAAAAGATGATGAAAACAAAGATTTGTTGACTTTAATGATTCAAATCAGCTGGTGTGCTTTTAAAGTGTGTACGTCGCCATCTGCTGGTCACGTGATGCTACATGTTTTGTTAAGATTTTAACAGTATTTTCATGACATCAAAACCAACTTCCTCTTTCTCATTTTTTTTAATTATCAAGTTTTATTAAAGCCTATTGTGATTATTTTATTGTGTAAACAAAAACAAAATAAAAATATGGAGCATGTGTGTGTAAGTGGGGGTGTGTAGGTAGATGAGGCAGGGGATGAGTGTATAAGTTGGTGAGTGGGAGACATGGATGGTCTGGATGTGGGGGAGTGGGGAGAGTGCGTGGTCGGGTGGGTGGAGAAAGGTAGGGGATAGTTGTGAGTGGGTGGGGGCAAGAGGAGGATGGGTTTGTGTTTTTGGATCGGTATGTGTGTACGTGTTGGTGTGTATGGGGAGCGGGGGTTGGTCAGTTCCTCTGCCTTTTAGGGTCTCTTACCATCCCCGGGGGCCCTGGGCCCACGCTCTGCCTGCCCTAAGGTTCTTGGGCACCCGGCAGGGTCTATAATTGCTGACCGGGACCCACTGGGGACCGTTCCCCTGACTGTGGGGGGCACTGGCTGGGATCCCTCTCTCCCTCTATTGCCTCCTGGACAGATTTTGAGTTGGCTTGGGTGGGGTCCTTGTTTTGGTCTGACTGCCGGATGCCCTGGTGTGGGGGTTCTCCTGTCCTGCATTTGACCTTCGGGTAGACGGGGGTCACCTGAGCATGTTCATGTTTCTGTGAACCCTGTATGCACGTTGACACAGACACTAAGCTTTAGGTTTATTCACTAACAGCCATTTTCCTTATTTGTGTTTATATATTTCGCTCATTCATCTCTGGTGCTTCTGGCATCAGCTGATTTCAGCTTCCTGTATGTGGCCATGAGGTATGCTTCATGTTTATGTTCAGGTATTGTGGATGGTGTAGTGTGTGTGGTCAGATTGTGGCGTTGCCCTTTTTTGTACTATTTGCTTTCCCTTTTCTTTTACGTTATCTTTCTGTTCTTTTTCTGTCATCCCCTGTAGGGTCCAGCATGACATGTAAAAATACTAATAAATATTTAGTTAAAATAAATAAAAAATTTAAACAATATCACAAGGATCTTTGTATATACATAAAGCTCCTTTTGACAAAACAAACTTGTTCAGCAACAACACAGCAAGCAGACCATTTTTCCTGCTTTAATGCTGGACAAGACAAAAAAATCTGGATCATTCACTGATTTTATTTTTAAAAATGATCTTTTTGTCACCAGATGAACTTCTCAAACATCTCAAACTTCAGAAAACAAAAGATGATCTGACCCAGAAAAGGCATTAAATTACAGTAAAGACATCTTTTGCATTGTTGTGCAGAAAAAAACAAGCATAAACTGCAGACCATGCTGAGTAGTATATGTGATATTTCAAGAATATATTTTAATCACAGCAAATAAAGTCCCTTCGTCCCAGTTACAAAGTTCAATAAAAGACTTGTTCCGACACCGAGAGACGTTACTTGTTATAAAACAGGATACATCTTGAAATAATATCTCCTGATTGAACTACAGTTATCTTGTGAAAGGAAAAAGCAGCAACATGTCAACTGAGAAATCTTGTCCTTCTTGTCACCAATACAGCAAATAATAATGTGTGAATTAGCTGAAACAGGAATGTGAGAAAAGTTGCAAAAGGCAAATTAGTGAACATACAAACATTTTTTTGCTGCTACTAAACAACGATGCTAAATGCTGACATTTCAGGCATTAAAGTATTCATAAATGAAAAAGTATTTATATAAAAAAACAGCTTATCAAGATTCAATTATTTAAGATCAGCTGATGTTTTTAAAAAATCCTACATAAATTTCCCTTTATAAACATTTGGAGTGAACAAGATGCAAATGGAATGAGATTATTGGATGCAAAGGATCCAATACGAGATAGAAAATCTTACTATCAGTCTGTAAAACAATCTGTTTTATGTGCTCATGCAAAGGTGTGATATAAGCTGAAAAGATTTACAGTCGTCTTTAAGCACTTAATAGATATGGGACAATATCCTGAATAAAAGACAAGATGTATCACAGCAGAGGCTGATCTCTGTAGGTTCCAATAAATGTGTAAACGTATTCTAGCTTAAGGGAAACCAGCAGGATGTGTAAGATGTGTCATCATATGTTTGATTATAACAGGAATGTTGTTTCTGATGTGTTCAGACAAATATTTTCAGCAATATAAAAAGTGCAACGGCAGTCAAATCAAAATCTCTAAAATTTCAGAGCAAAAGCAGCTAAAATGTATAAAAAAGTAAACAGACTCAACTTAACCGTCAAAGGACCACGACTATATTAGCAATTACCATCGATCCCAAGCGTCTAAAGATGCTTTGCAAAGATCCCCTGCAAGGCCTAAAGGGCTGAGATGTACAGGTGCAACGTTCAGTTAGATCTGCTGCAAATACGCTGCGTCTAAAGTGTAAAATACTTACGTTACCGCAAGTACGCAGCACTCCAGCGTTTAATATTCACCTCATGTATGCGACATGTTACCTCGCATCAATGCGTGCGACCTACAGTAAGAACACATCGCCAGCAGGAAGTATTTCCTGTCCCTCAAAAACATGCTTAAACATGTTTAAAGTAAATCAGGCTGAATATTGAAACGAAAATGTTGCTGTGGATCTAAAACAGAAACGTTCCTGTTTCTGTCCTGCGGGGCTTTTTGTGCTTTGGATACAGATAAATCCAGATTTGTGTCTGAGCAGGTGTTAAAAGTACCATTTCAAAAATTAAAAGTACTGAAACAGTATTTTCCTTACTTTATCTTCATATAAAGAAAAAAGTGGAACTAATGTATTTTAAAATAATAAACTAGTCATAACCTGAGTTTCTGCTGTGAATTTCTACTACAGTGTTAAACTATAGACTATTCATAAGCTGCCAATTATTATTCCAATCAATCGATGATTGTTGCAGAAGTTTTAAAAAAGTGTGATTAAATACCGTAAATTCAGAATTTACACATTTCATTAATTTCCGCGTCAAAAAATCTAAATTCCGACCTTTGAAAAGTTAAAACTAGCAAACGTGTCACAATTTAGCATCAACAATGATGAAATATATTAATTTTAATATAAATTTTCCTGTGACTGACAAACTGATTGACTTCAGCTGAAGCTGATAATGATATAGTAATAAACCGATAATGAAAGTATCGTTTAAATGGATGAAATCACCATGGTTTATATTTGACTTTTAGCTCTGCTGAAATCAAGATAAAACACAATTTTCTGAGTTTTTGAGATCTTGGGGCTCACTCCCATCCACCTGACAGCTGCCGGGGGGGGATTTCTCTGAATCGTCAGGTAGCTCTCCATCACCTGGAAAGATCCGGTCCTGCTCTGGAGTCTCAGCAGATGCATCCTCATAGGCACTTATGCTGTCTGAATCATTCTGCTCCGGAGAAGGATCCTCCACGTGGTTTTTGTAGGGCCGCCCAAGGACTCCATCGATGGAAGGTACGTTATCCACTGCAAGAGAGGGCTGATGGACCTTCATCCACATCCTCGTGTGGACACCTCCCGCGCCATCGGCACAAACCTTTCTGCAGGATTCACAAAGAGAGGAGTCTTTATCTTCGTTCCGTGCAGCGTTGTTTTGTACTTGTTGTCCATCTGTCATGTTGACTGGAGCCAGTCGTCCATTCTTCTTTTCCTGCAGATAAAATATAAATTTCCCTAATTAAAACATTTTTGCATGTATGCAGTGTAATTTCTCATTTGTGTCAAAGTTCCAGTAAAAGCACAAAGTAAAACTGTGAAGTAAAAATACCAAACAGGAAATCCAGCTTCCTAAACATCTCTCCTTAAAACAAGCGTATTTGGTCTCGTTTTTAACTCCTGCTTATTTGAAAGCGTTATCTTTACCATCTTGTGACATCTTATGAGTTAATCAGCAAAATATGTGACAAATTAATCATAATCAGGAATGGAAATATGCAGCTCTTATCTTTACAATGAAATTGAACTACAGATCATACAAGCACTTTTGCAATGTAAAGATTGTTTAGGCCAAGATGTGTATTTTAGATATGCACCATGAACAACTGACTGGCAGTACAAAGCACCACCAATCAAAAGATTTAGTCATTACCTGCATCTATATACATATATATATATATATATATATATATATATATATATATATGCA
>JBAMHX010000004.1:24763768-24813991 GCA_037177515.1 Pseudomugil tenellus
AATAAGATCAAAACATTCAAAGGTGTTTGACTAATCGACTAGTCGACAAAATAATCACTGACTAATCGACTACCAAATAATCATTAGTAGCAGCCCTAGTTTATATATGATAAAATAAATAATAAAATGTATATATAGGATCAATAAGTGACTGGACAGCAATGTATAGGTTAGCAGACACTTTTCCATTTGCTTCCAGTACTACAGTGAAGAACCTTAGTTATTTTTGAGTAGGATTTGTTCTTTGACTCGAATTTAAAACAAGTTTATAGAACTGCTTTTTTCCATCTAGGTAATATAAAAATTAGGGACATCCTGTCTCAGAGTGATGCAGAAAAGTTAGTCCATGCCTTTGTTGCTTCTAGACTGGACTATTGTGATTCCTTATTTATTGTCTTTATGGTTTTTCCTTTCTCTGCAGGTCTTCCTGGATAGCAGCTGCAGTGTATATTAATCTGTCTTTCCTGTCCTCTCCGACCCCAGCCAGTCGAGGCAGATGGCTGGCTTACCTGAGCCGGGTTGTGCCAGAGGTTTTGCCTCCCTGTTAAAAGGGAGTTTTTCTTCCCACTGTTGCCTCATGCAGCTCAGGATGGGAGATTAGATCGAAGTCAGGATTTGATGCAGTCTTTTTGGATTCCCTTTTATGATTTGGGTCAAATTGATATCTGTGAAGCGCCCTGAGACGATTTGAATTGAACTAGCAAAAAAAAATTATGATGTCATCTTTTTAATCGGTACAAAAAGAAGTGTGCAATTGACATTTTTCTGTTAGAGAATAAAATCAGATGTATTGCTTCAGTTCTGGTGGTTTTACATCTAAACAAATCTACTGTTGACATCCCAAAGAGGAAAAAAATAGTTGTTTTTTTTTACAGAAATAACTTTTATATGTGAGAATATTAACATTATAATATAATAAATGGGACGAGTCAGTCTCCAGACTTTGTCTACAGATAGTAACAGTTTAATCTTAGCTGGATCAGATCCAGTTTATATTGCGTCTTTTTTATTTCCCCTAAACATGCAGCTTGTTTTTTCTGTGAAATAACCAAAAACTGTGGACGCTCAGAGTCGACTTCTCTGCCATTATTTATTTTTGATGCCATCATCTTCAAATCAGAAGTTAATTACTGAGTTATAAAGAAGCTAGTCAGGGCTTGATGAGTTAAATTGTTTGGTAATTGTTGAAATTGATCAGTCTATGACAGTAAATTGAGGCAAGCATGTGTTATTCCTTCCACTTTCTACAAATGACTTCCAGAAGCTTGAATGAAGACGTCTTTGTTTAATCATAGATTAATGAACCTGTTCTCTTGAGATAACGAAATAATTTATTCTGTTATCTCAAGAAAACAATCCATATTATCTCATTAACTTGAGATAACGATGCAAGCATGGCATCTGTCAGCTTGTATTAAAAAACCATAGCTAAGTGAAATTCTTTTCACATCTTCAAAATGCAGAATAATCGATATAATCCTTTTTCAAAAACAGTAGAGGAAGCCAGTCGTCTCAGTTGGGGATCTTCTGTAGATTACAAAGGGGTTGGTGAGAAAATGTCAGCGAGAATGCAGTGCAAGCATTACGGACATTGAGGATTTTACACACAGCCTTGTTGGAACATCTCTGGACGATTTCCGAGCCACAGTACGAGATACCAGATTTAAAGTTTAAACCGAGATTTGCTGTGGTGAGATTACAGTATACAAGCCCCCCTTAAACCTCAGAGTCTCTTTACTGGTTTGTGTTTTGATCAGAGGAGGCTGCTGGCAGTTATAGGTTTGCTTTACAGCTCGCTACCAGGCTGCTGTCGGAGCCGGTTCAGGTTCAGATGATACTTTCTTCCTAGCCAAAGCAGGTTTAGGAAGGTAGAAACCTGCTGACAGGTGGCTGTCTTAGAAAAACAAACTATTGTTTCAATGAGGGAGTGGTCTGCTTGGAATGTGGTGGTAGCAAAGAGTAGACCACCTATGTACGAGTTTGGGTGAAGTAAGCCAATCAACAAAAACAAAACTCAAAGAAGTAGCTCATTAAAATTTGCTGCTTTGTGTTATGCTACAAGGTGTGTGAATGTCATTTCCAGAGGTGTTAAAAACAGGCAGATTTAATTTGTATATGTATGCATGTCTACCTCTGTGTATCTGTTTTTAAGGGATAAAGGCTGCAGTCGCTGATGGCAGAAGGCCTAAGCTCCTCATTAACAGCTCATAATGGCTGGCAACATCCTCACACCACCCTGGCTTACTCTCATTAGCAGCTGGCAGCAAGGTAGGAAGATGAGTGGACGTTGGCGTCAATCCACTTTCAATCAAGTACGGCATGGGAGTGAGGATGGAAGAAGAGGACAGCAAGAGAAAATGCCAGAGTTAGGTGGCATGAGAGGGAAAAATCCTCATCTCTGTAGATTTAATTAAAACTAGGGTGAACAGATGGGGAAGATGGAGCGAAGACCAACAGGAGACGGCTCATCTGTTTGGGTTTCTACATTCTCTTTCCATCTTTCCATCTCTACCCCTCCGCCGCCCTCTCATTGCTGCTATTTTTTTTAGATAAATTCTTGGCATTCAGCGTGTACCAATTCAAAGCATTAACGCTGGCAGTGTGACAACAATGAAAAGAAGAGAAAAACATAGTCAATCAACTCATGTGTGCTCTTTGGGGAATTCAGGGCTTCCGCTTGCTGTGGATAGTTATGGGCGGGGTTAGTCCTGGCCTGCCCAGCAGCAGGGCCAGGGATGTTGTGTTCATGAGTAGCTAAGCCCTTATTAAAAGGTAATCCAGGCAATCCCTGTGTAAAATAACAGAGCTATTTGTTTACAATAGAGAGCAGCCAACCAAAAATGCAGCCAGGCAGAGGGGAAGGTCACACTGTGTAGGGTTTTAGATCAGAAAAAAGATCAAACCTGCCTGTGGCTCTTTTTTCAACCTTGCTCTGAGAAGAAGTCACTTTTCATTCAAATGTAATCATCACCGCGCAGTAATATGACCTTCATGGCTGCATGTTAAAAGGAGCAAAAGCAAAGCATTCAGCTCCTCCAGTCCCTGTGGCCATTTCAGAGGATACAAAGGGATCATAGACACAAGCGAAAACCACCAAATGAATTCAAAGCATTGCAGAATAATAGGCCTTTCACTTAGCAAAGAAATGGAAATGTGCATGCAGTGCATAAGTGTTAAATGCTGAAAAAACATCTATTTTTTTAACACTGTGTTTGACACAGTGTCTCTTTGATTGACATTTGCTGCCAGAGCATTATCATAATTTCCTAGCAACCACAGCAGGAATCACACAAACATAAATCATAGAAGAAAAAAGAAATCTTTACATCCTCCATGTGCAACAATACCACTAGTTTAGCATTTTCTTCTGAAAATTTTCTGCCTTAGCTCAATTCCCTGCTACATTAATCTCATTATCCTTTGAACCTTTTCACTGTTAATGCCAAATGCAATTTGTATTCTGAGGCCAGGCAAAAAGCTCTAAACTGATTATCCCAATTTGAACCATGGCAGTCCTAGATATTGTTGAGTCTGAAAGGGCCATCTAGCTGGTGAATGGGCTTCTCATATGCCTTCTGAGTTTCATGACACAATGTTGCGTCTGCTTTGCAAGGGATAAATTAAGCGTGTGAAAGTCTAAGCAAAGCCCTCATTTTCCAGTTAATCAAATCTTCCCCTAATCAAATTAGCGCACATAATTCCTCTGGATGCGTGGTACAAAAACAGCATTATCCCCCTCTCCGGAGCTGAAAGGCAGGGAATCAGCGTGGTGCCTCTCTCTCCTCTGCATGAGCAGCCCTCAATGGAAGAGGAGGACCAGGGTGAGGTGGGGGGCGGAGGGGTCCAGGGGCGAGGGGGTAGGGCATGGCTCTTCCCAGTGGCCTAACAGAGAAAGACAAGGCCGTGGTAAACTTTGGCAGCGTTTAAGTTCCCAGCTCATTAAAAAGCCTGGCTCAGTGGCCACCTCCAGGGAGCACTGAAGCGTTGGCTAATGAGGTACTTGTTTAATTTTCTTTCAAAGGGCTGGACATCTGTGACACCCCCAACCCCCCATCCCCATACACCACATACCCTCCCATTTCTCCCTTCAGCTTTAAACCCCCATACGTCATCTTTTTTCTTCAAAGCCCACACAAAGCCCATCTATCAATAGGCCACAGGGTTCTCTCTGGTTTGATGAAGTGTCTCTCATTGAATAAGGCAGATAATACATTTGGAGGAGTGCAGAACAATTGCCATTAACTCTGATCTCTCCCTCTGAACAGTCAAAGCCCATCATGGAAATTCAATAGTGGTCAAGCGAAATGGATAAATGTTCACAGTCCACCGTAACTTTCTAATTGATTTCCCTTCATGAGATAATCCACTCTTCTCAATAGAGGTCCTCGTCACTCCCTTTCACCTCTGCCACCCCTCTGTGGGCTTGCTGCAGATATCTCGGGGCGAAGAAATTGCTGAATAGCTGGTGTGTATTCATCTATTTGAGGAGTGTCAGGTTCATCTCCCTATTTTGATGCAGTTGAGAGGCTTGAGTCCATTTTCTGTGACCTGCCAACCTCTGCTACGCTGACCGTTATCCAAGGCTTGGCTCTCATATCTTAGCTCCGTAACTGCTCATGAGACATTAAAAGGCACCTCACTCTCTATCGGGCGCTGTAATTGGAATTCAAAGCAGCTAGTGCAGCGTCTCCATTCATTGGTCACTTCCACTTATTTCATAATGTGTCTCGATTCTTTCATTATGAGAGCTGTCTGACTCATATTTGCACCTTGATGCCCGCCTAATGTCTCAGACCGAGGGAAGAATACAAATGTGCTCTTTCTGCTGCCTATATTTCTCGCTTGTGCTCATCTGCAGCCCTTGCATGCAATCTGTAGTTAACAAGGTAGAAAGGATGAACTAGTTACAGAAGGGGAGAGGAGCAGCATGAAGCGTGCATGTTAGGAATATGAGGCCAGTTAAAAGGCCTCATGAAAACATTTGTCAATTTACACAATGTAAACAGGTTGTAACAATGTGTCTTAGGGTCAGTGGGTCAAACCCATGGATCATGCATCAGCTGGCACGTGGTTATTGTTCATCTCATCCTGTCAAAGCAGGGGCAGAGGGACCGGGCTTGAATGTGTGAGACAGAGGGAAGATATGTGGAAGAGACACAAAGGCCTTCAGGGTGATGAGAGCTAAAACACTTCTCTATTATTAGTATGACACTAGAAAGTACCATCTGGGTTGTTTAATGAGCCTTTACTGTGGCGTTAAAAGAGCCCCCAGTTAATTTCCTGAAACAATATGTGTATAAAAAGACTAGCAGGTTGTAAACTAAAAAAAAGCATTAAAATGTAATAATACAAAAACTGTTTCTAAAATTAGAAAGTGAGCAAATCTGATAGCTTGCACTGCTGTGCACCTTTTGGGGTTAAAAGCCCAGTTTGGGAAGCACTGAAAACCCTTTTCAGTCATTAAAAACAAACATAAAACATTTTAAGCCAGAAAGATTGGATGAAAAAAGAAAAGACATTCAGATGGAAAAGGACTTTTCAAACCACCTGTTTTGATCACATCATGATATGAACATGTAAGTAGGAAAAGCTTTTTTATTTCATTTAATTACAAACAAAAGCATATTCACCACACAAACGAGATGTTTTTCTTTCACCAACAGCAGTTGGATAATGTGTTGCTATATGGAATTGAAAGGGGGTGTGTCTGCATCATGTTGACCCTTAGCTCGGCTTTCACCGCGCTGGTGGATTCACCGTGTGGCCTTGCCTGCGGCATTGCAGAACAGCAGCAAACAACTGGGCTGAGATGCTGATCATGGGGGTGGAGGTCGACACTAAAGTGATGGCATGAGGGCAAAGGGTGCAAGGTTTATGTTATCCATCTCTCCCTGACAGCCTGCAGGCTTTTATCAAGTGGGTGGGCTCATGTAGGTCAGACAGCAAGGTGCTGTGATTTAACCAAGGTGTCATTCACTTTGTAATAAATGAATGAAAAAAAGAGGTTGCAGGATGAGGGTGTTCGAGAAAATATATTCGAGTAACACCAGTACGCTGGTATAGGATGGAATGAAACTGCATGCTATCCGAGTTCAGGCTGCACATCAATATTACAGAGACAACGGCTACGGCCACATGATGTTGCTTAATTCCTAATTACAGTGTTGTCCTTCGAGTTTACTTGGAAATATTAATTCCAAATTAAGGTTTACATGGAAAGCATGTATATTACCTTTACTTATTTCCTGCTTTAGATCTGGAAATTTGGAAGGATTCTGATTGGGCGGATTTGATGCAGTTACCTTTCCTGGAAACAAAAAGTACACTTCCTGCTACTTTTCTTTTCAGCTGTAACATAGAAAACCACATAATAAATAATATCCACATAATAAAAAAGCCACTTCCTTTAGAATAACGTTTAAGTCCAAATGGTCTTTTGCGTTCAAACTTAAGTGTTTCTATGGTCATTTTTAATCAGTTTAAACCAGATTTAACTTTTATTCTGAATTAAAACTCCTGTAAACATGGCCAATGTAACTAAAAAAAGGAGAAGCACTAATGAATTAACCCTTTAACGCCCAACCAAAGAAATAATGAGCCGAAAATACATTTTTAAACAGGTCTTAAAAAGGCAACAACAACAGATAATTAGCATATATGTATTGCATATTGTTGTGGGATGTGTCAAAATTGTTGCAGTGCAACAATTGCCTAAAACAAGACACAAATATAAATTAAGATCTACAGCTGATTTTTGGGAAAAGTTTACACCATAAATAATGTAGCAGGACCGCGAAACACTACATTTCCTGTACGATAGACCGGACATTAGAGCGTTGATGAGGCTACACTTCTTTTCTGCATCTTCACTTTTACATCTGCAGAAGGCGATCAAGCCTTTGTGAGATTTTTTGTTCATTAAATACATTTGATTAGCATTATTTACAAAACCATTGCTCTATGGTGAGTTTCCAGGTAGTGTGTGGTATGAAACAGTACAACTCTACAGAGATTTACGCTGCTTTGTTTTCCATTACAGACTATACCATCTCACCATCAGCAGCTGTTATCAGGACTGTAAAGTTGCATCAACACAGAGGAGTGGATGGATGTGCAACTTTATAATGTATTTGTTATGTTATATTAATTCAGCACTAGCTTTTATTAAAAACAAGTTAACGATGATTAGATAATA
This sequence comes from Pseudomugil tenellus, assembly GCA_037177515.1. Lineage (NCBI taxonomy): Eukaryota > Metazoa > Chordata > Actinopteri > Atheriniformes > Pseudomugilidae > Pseudomugil > Pseudomugil tenellus. The sequence continues at coordinate 24,770,964 of JBAMHX010000004.1, forward strand.
CAATATTATCTGCTTGTATGGAATATTGCTGTGCAGTGCCGAACCAACGACCATTGCAGACATTGAAAATGAAAACCTTTGCCATACAAAACAAAAAGACAAAGTCCTAAAGCCGTGTTGTAAACCTGTAAGGAAAGCAGCTGAACAGTTGTTGTATGCCCACAAGTGATGACTCTAAATTGATTTCCTGCAGTGTTTTTTTTTTCAAGATATGTTATCACAGCTCATTGTGATTGGAATCACGGCTAAGCTAGTACCAATGAGTAAAACTCCTAAGCACTACACCACAACCACCAGCAGCAGGATAAAAACCCCTAAAAACAATAGGAAAAAAAAGAAATTGCATGACATAATACCATGTACTGAAAAATGTACATTTATAAGGTGCCAGTCAAAGGTTTGGAAACATTAAAATCCAATGGAAAAGTGTATCCAAACTTTTCACTGGTAGTGTATATCATCAGCCGTATTGACATCACAATATTCAAGGATACCAAATGCAGCTAATATTATGCCTCTATAGCTATAATATTTTTTTGACTGCAGGAGCTTTGTGGCTAAAATAACTCAGGAAACGTTGAGAAATAAATTTGCAATCAGACAAATTAATTTTTCACATTCTTTTTGCATCTTTTTTGCCTCACATTATATGCATAAAATATTAATAATGTTGTGACATTTCTTTATTACCTTTACAATTAACTAACTAAAATTGAAGTTACCATATATAAAGGCATATTTTTAACATAACCCATTTGTTTGCTTGCAAGACTAAAAATAAAAAAGCAAATGAACAGGATCTCTCCTAATAACGTCTTTCTTCCTTTACTGCCTGTCAAATGGATTCCAGTTATATAATTTATAGTTATTATTGATCAGCAATGTAAACACTTCTGTTATTTCTTTAGGGCACATTGTAATAGAAGTAATAACGGTATAACATCACATACCATAATACAATCACAGAAACAATTTGCTTTAATTAACTTTTATATTACTGACTGATCAATGTCATAAAAAAATATGGGAAAATAACTCTGGAGATACTTTACTATCCTCTGCAACATGTATCTGATGGAGTTGTTTACAAGAATAGTGTGTTTAGAAAGTATAAAAATCCATCACTCAAGTTGACGAAAGGTCAGTAGCCCCTAGACTGCAGCCCACAATAGATCCCCGTGTGAGCGGAGGACGTTAGCCCACTAGTATGCTTGATCAGGGCATCGCCTTCAGCTAAACTGCTGCCCAGAGTCTGCCATGGTGGTGGGAGGAGATCAGTTTGTTTCTTTGTGGGGCTTGAGGGGTGGTAAAATTGGCTCATGGAAACCTGCCAACCCTTCAACTGACTCATCAACAATCACCCAGGAGGACACCTTGAGATAGACAGAAAGTACATCCTTTCATGCCTCAGATCTATCTAGGTGTTGGGTTAAGCCCTGAAAGGCTGGCGTACAGTGTTTTGATGCCGTCTCTTTTCTGGAACTCCTGTAGGCATCATGTGGGCAATCATGCATGACACAGCCTGAGGTATAGACACGTGGGTCTAGCTCTGGTGCATAAGCCCTTAAAATCCATGTCTGTATTTGTGCAGACTTTATTGGACCAGACAGGACAGCAAAACCAGCAAAGATATGTCAGGAAAAGCACTGATGCTGCTTGAAAGCAAAACATGGTCCGAATCCAGAGTAAGCACTTGGATAAAAGATGTGTTAAAGATGCAGATATAGTGGTTGAAAGGTGGCAAGGTGGGGGCCCAAATACCACAAAGCAAGTTTTACAAATGATGTCCTCAATTATGTCAAGCAAAAGTAATTATTAAGCAACCTCAAACATGCTATTTCATATTTGTCTTTTTTCTTACTGACAGATAGAACAATCAAATTAGCTTCCTTCCAGCAAACCCACAAGTGTAATTACAACCTACGTAGAAACAAGTCAACACAGCGTGCAGTCATCAGCTAATGTTGACACAGTACTTTGTGATGTGAAAGGAGCGCTCCTTTTTTCACTCAGTTTAAAACAGCAATCTAAGGAAGAGGCTTCTTATTTTTTTTTTTTTTTTTTAGCAAAATGCTAATTAAATAATATTAAAAGAACACCTTGCTGCTTCTTAATGGGATTTGAGTGGCATTTTTACAGCCCTTTGTTTCTAATTTTGTCACACAATTTAAATTCTTTTGTTCCACGATTTATTACTGTGTGTAGCTGCAAATGAAGAAACGCACATGTATAAGAGTAGCACAATGATCTGAAAACAAGCTGCATTTTTGACAACATTCGCTGACTGAAAATAACACGTCACCAGGTTTTCATCAAATACACGTCTACTTTAACAAGTAACAAAAATATGGCCGTTAATTCATCGCTGTACATTAAATGTAGGTCAACAACAGCCCACCATGATCGCCTGACTTCAACTAGTTAGTTGATTTACTAATATCTCCACAGCTTTGTAGGCCCTGCTGTTAAAAGCATTATTTAAGAGCAACAACACTGGAATCTCATGCTCACATCAGGCCTTGCTGTTCATCCTGACAAGATTTGAACAATGATCTGCAAGAGAAACTGACGCATCTACAATGAAAATGCACCACTCCAGGCAGTTAGGCTTTATGGTGCAGTAAGCTTATCTTCTTGCATATATCTCATATAATTTGCTTGAACAATGCTCTCACCTACAATGGAAGGTGGCCACTGTGGCAGACGAGGGTAGCGACGTGATGAATCAACCAGCGGGTGCAATCACTTGAAAATTCCCCTGGCAGATGTGGTTGTGTGCGCGTCTTTGATTAACTTCATTAATATACATGCCTCGCTCTGATACACAGGCAGTGGCATATGGTAAAAAGCAGGAACAGGAAAGAAGTGATTTGCTGTTTGCTCTGGAAAACAAACAAGCCAACAGGTCCTAGCAGATGGCGCTGTGTGCGATGCTGGTGGGAGGCACTGTGCTGCATCGGCGCTGCCGCCAAGCAGGAGCTCTCCTGTGGATGAAGGGAAGCCCGACTATCGCCCTCGGCCTGCCGCACGGTAAACAAATAAAGCATCCTTCTGCTTTCCTGTGTGCTGAGCTTTTTATCCCACGTTGATCTTACCTCCTGATTTCAAAGCACAAAAAAAGACGCTTGTTTTTGGCACGTTAAAGTGCTCTAGGCTTGATGCTCTTCAGAAAGCAGCTTAAACTAGAAATGTGTTTAATAACGGCTTGTTTGGGTGCAGCTCTCATTTCCCTCTTTGCTCTCTTCTTCTTCCCTCAGCATGCCTGCGAGCGCACATTCCACTTTGCTCCAATTTAAATAACAAAGTTGGTGGCTCATTTACATTGATAATAGATGTTAGTTATTCATCAGCAAAAAAAAAAAAAATAGTTTACATGGTTTTTCACTTCTCTTCTGACACAATGAACTGTAAATAAATGCAACAGTAGGGATACTTTAAATAAAAAACTGCTGTCAAAGATCAGTGTCCTAAATCTAAATGGAACCAAACACTAAGTGACGAAGTTAAAGTGAGCAGGAATGTCACACATCTGTTTTCTATGCCTGCTCTACTACCTGGGAGGCTGTTTGTCATACCAGTAAGGTTGCTTGTGACTAAAAATGCTTTAATTCCACAACTTTACAGCCAATGAGAACTAAAGATGTCGCAGTTGCATGAAAGATTTTCAAGCCTATTAAAAAAATCATTTCCACGGCCAGCACCAGTTTGTGGTTCAGATTTCTTCTGAACGGAACCAAAATTCATAAGACCATCATTATTTTAGCAGCATTGTACAGTTTTATGAGCTCTGGTGCTGTACAGCAAGACTCTGAACACAATTTTATTTGCATATATAGTGATTCAGTCATGTCTCATTTTTTTTCCTTCTTATCATAAACCACAGAGGACAACCCAATTATCTATAGGGAAAAAGTAGTGAGTGACTTATCATTGATTTCAAGCCTGCAGAACCTGAGGCCAACAGCTCTGATATCCTCCCTTGCTTGCCAGCCTATATAACCTTTGCCCCAAGCCAACACACTTCCACAACACAGACAGTAAGGATGATAAGATATTCCAAGAGCTGGACTGGCTGTAATTTTAATTGCAGTATGAACTCTAGTTTATTCCTTGTGGCACTGACATCTGTTTTAAGAGAAGCTGAGTTTCCAATTGCACAAACCTAAATATCGCAATTAACATCTGGTAATGGAAATACGTTTAGAAAAAACTCAATTATCGCTAAAATGTTTTTTACCCTCTCATGTGTGTGTTTTTTTAATGTTTCAGTATAGAAGTAGATCACAAAAAAACACTTTTTTCCATATTTAAACATTTCCGGACGTGACAGTAGGTCATGTGACCAGTTAAGCAAACAACCAGGAATCACAGAGTGTTGCAATGAATTAAAAAGGGAAATGAGAGAGAAGGGCTTCGAAAAGCTGTGGCAAATTTCCCACAGCAAGTAGAAAGCCCAGAAATAAGCTGCACTAAACTACAATCTCGTAAAGTGTCCTCAACGAGACATGTAGTTTACGCGCCAAACACTGTTCAATGGAAATGGAAGTGCTGAGAAAGATCTGGAGGGACAACTTCACCCCAACTGAAAACACAGGGTTGTTGTCAGCATTTCAATGCCACAGGTCTAAATGTGACTGCGGCGGGACTGAAACGGCTAGAGAAGGGAAGCAATACCCGTTCTCTTCAGCTAGAATGGGTATCAATTACCTCCACCCAGACCCGCAGTTTGGGAACGGCCCCTTACGGCCTGATGATTCTGGTTCTGAAGTGGAGATGGAAACGGAGGTATTGTCAGTGGTCCATGATTACTGTGTGGCTCCAGAAACAAAGAGCGTCTGAGCGGGCTGATGAGAACAAAGTTTTACATAAAAAAATATCGGAGACAGGTGGAGAGGATGTAGCTGCAGCAGTGCTTTGCGGCATGTTCTGATGCGAAAAGAAAAAAAGAAAATAATTAATCCTCCACATTTATTTGTCAGTATGGCCCTAAAACTATGTCGTGTTGATTATGAACGTTTTCAGGAAGAAAAATTAAAGGAGAGAAGTGTGGAAGAAAATTGCAGAGAGTGAATGTGTAAGTTTTTATACTTTATTTATGCAAAACAGCAGCAGTTCAATGCACGCTCATCAAGATTATCAATTGGCTTGGCAAACACTTAAGATAAAGTATATAAATATAAATCAAAGGTTAAAGCGTGTGCGCATTTTGTTTTAATGGAAATGTCCTACGCTTCATGTAAACATAAATGTATTTTAGAGACTACAGTGAAAACCTGTAGCGCTCCAATAGATACGTTTCCGGGAGTGAAAAAACGTCTAATCGGTGCCTAATCATGATTTCGTGGTGAATACCAAACTCCCTGCGAAGAAGCACAGCCTCTTCGTGAAAAAACGAACATGTCACGTTCCAAAAGACAAGACTGACAAAGCAAGTGAGATTTTAATTCAAGGAAATTGAGCGCTCATACTTCTGAAAGGGGAGGAGACTGAGATAAACGCAGGTTTTCCAGCAGAAAACCTGCTGCCGACCAGGTTGGTTTCAGAGAAACTGTTACCATAGCAACTGACTCAGAGTTACACTTAACCTTATTTGTGAAATAGGCTAGAGTTTACCCTGATACTCTGGTTTACTTAAACCCTCTTCCTGAAATCGAAAACCCTGAATTGGCCTCATTAACTAACTCAGAGTTTTCAGAAAACCTGCTTTGTAAAACGGACCTCAGATCTTTCTCAGCTACTCAGCTCGGATGATCGGATAAACAAGGAATGAATGAAAACTTAACGTCTTGTTGACACGTGAACACGTAAACCAAGCAAGCGGTGTGTGATCTTTGAAACTTGCTGTCATGTTTACCGTTGCTCCCCTTGTGTCCTTACAGCTAGTTACATGGATCTCTAATCTTCCTCCGGTTATTACTTTCATATTGCAGTAAACAGTATTAATGAGGACATGCACAGATGATAATTCAAACAAATCGATTAAAAGCAGGTACAATTTTCAGATCACCAGTCCATCATAAGGCCTACCCGACCATATATTACCAGACAATAGATAATATATCCTACGATTAAAGAAGTAAAGGCATAAATATGCATATCAGTTTAAATGTACAACAAAATCTGTTTACAGCACTCAGATGTATGTGTGTGTGTGTGTGTGTGTGTGTGTGTGTGTGTGTGTGTGTGTGTGCGTTTGTGTGTTCTGATAATTTTGAACAGCACAAAAATGTTGAGGCTGAAAAGTCTGTTAATCTGCCTTGAAAAAGCTCCAGCATATGAATGAATCGTGTAAATGTAATCACTTCATCATCAGTTAAATGCTTTTGCAGCATCTTTAACATACAACACAGACAAAAGAATTGCACCTTGTAAAATAATTGTGAATTTTTTTATATTTTGTTTTCTAAATAAAGGTTTTGCATCTGATCCTGAGTCCCAAACAGGAAAATTAATGAGTTTTTTTTTTATGTAAATGCATTGCATAACAGGAGATCTCAGAAGGTTGCAGGTATTCTGCCTCTTTAATGTCCGAGGCTGGAATTAAGATGCACTTGTACTTGCTTAGATAGCAGTATTAATCATTTTTATTCATCACCTTGTACAACATCCCATTAACATACACGGTTTAGTTATGGTATTGATTGTAATTTAAATATGATGACTGAAAATAATTCATGCTACTTAGTGAATGAAAGGCAACTCAGTGCAGGACATTACTGATGGATGCGCAGCTGCATTTAGTGGCTGACAGATGAAGAGTAAGAGAAACAGGAAAGACAGGGAGGAAGGAAAAATAGCAGGAGCCACAAAACAGAAGGTCTGGAGTCCATAATTAGGCAGCAGTTTTTCCTCTCTAACCATTTTCCCAAAAGAAAAGAAGCCTGACTACTTAATTGGAGGAATCAAATTTAGTCAAGCGCCCCGTCGGCTCAAACCTACATCATTAAAGTTGCCAGCTAACAAACATCAAACACGAGGCAGCATTAATGAAGCAGATGTATTAATTTCCCATTTATGAGGAGCTAAGCAACTCACTGCTGCTCCCCACTCTCCCTCCTCTTTGCTTCCTTTCTCCCTCGCTTTCTCTGACAGCACTATTAATGATCTTTAATGCCCCACAGGCAGTAATAGGCCCCTCTGGGAGAGCCGAAACATTGCGATTTGTATTGAGGATTTAGACATAACAGGGGGAAAAGGGAAAAGAGAAAGATCTTTGGGACAGCTCAGAGGTGCTTGATCAGGCCCAGGCCTCACCAGGGCGTCTACTGCTCCAGAATAATAAATGACAGCTTCACGATTAAATCAAACCTTCTGTTCAAAAGGGCCAGAGCGGCTGATTGTCACTAACAATCGAGCTGCTTTTTTAAACACCCATGGGAAAAGAAATCAAAAGCAGACAGCTTGGAAAAAAGGAAAAGAAAACTTCAACCGCAGTCTGGCTCTCAACACCTGACAGTTAACACACATTGGGAGAGACAGACCAGAGCCAAGTCCAGGGAATGAGGACCTGTCACTGGCAAATTTCACACCAAACTCATTATGCTGCTACCCACAATGCAACAGCCAGAAGCATGCTTGTGATTCCACATCGTGCATCATTAGCGCTGGCAATATGCAAATGATAAACAAATTCATTTTACAGTATAAGTGGCTATTCGATTAGGTATTGTCACGTAGCATCACATCCCTTATTGGATTCCCATCTCTTCCAGTAAAGGCAACGCTAGTAAATGATATATTAATAAAATGCAATCGTTTGCATTCTCCATGCAGTTCAAACTGAGTGTCAAAATCTTGGCAGTGCTGCTGTAATATGCTCCCATAGCAAAGGACAAAAAACAAGGGCTACAGATGTCAGACACAGGTAAGTCCTCTGCTAATATTGTCCTTGGTGTTGCATGTGCACATCTAATTATATGGTGCCAAACCAGATAAACAGGCCTGTTTTGATATTGACCTACAAAATAAATATTTTTCTCCAATTCCCATTTCTCTAGAGACTGATCTGGAAGCTTAGTGTTTATTTTTGAATTAAACAAAAAGCAGATATTTTAACCTACATTTACTCAGCTGTATGAGTGCAACACCAGCGCAATTAAACATTTAATTAAGGTGATATTAAGCCATTCTAGTATCATATACCACAATTATGGCAAAAAGGGGAGTATATTTATAACGTTGCTTCTATGTTATTCAAAGCAAACCAGAATTAGCAATCAGTGTATGTTCAGAATCACATAAATAACTAATAACAAAACTGCATACCAAGTACTCAAATGACTCACTATTACTATCAAATACTTTTGATTAATGCTTGACTATAAGGTACCTGAAACCCTGACAACACACAAATACCAAACCAGCTGCTTTGAGGTGCACCTTTCTCCCCATCTCAGTCTTTCCAGACAGCAGCATCAACATCTCCTCGGTGCTTTGCTGCGGCAGGCAGCAGAGGGGTTAAGCTGCCAGCGATGCAGTGATAGTGAGAGGGGGACTGCAGCTGGGGGCTGAAGATAGCACATTCTGTCAAATAGCGTCAGGCTGCCTGCATAATGAAGTGAGGAGAACGAGGGTGGGAAAGTGACAAAAAAGAAAATGGAGAATGTCATTTGTTTTTGCTGAAACTGATGTGGTTCCACCTCAGACTGGAAAGCAGCGGGAGCCTCCGCTTATAGGCGGGAGGAGATGAAACATTAAGTTGTGGACTGATTAATTATTAGTGCACTCACTGTTTTTCCTTCTGCTGGAATGTGTGTATGCAGGTTTCAGATGATTTGAATGAAGCAGAGCTTTCGTACACAGCCAACTAAGGAGAACTGATGAGCTTCAGTGAAATGCAGATTTGGGGTGCCCAGCTTTTAAAGACAACACCTAATTATGAACATGAAACTTCTGTCCACTATCCAACAACCAAAAACCCAGTTCACAAGGCTGCATCCGTATCAAACCTACTTTATCTACTTTGCACAGAAAGTCCGGCTCCTTTGGGAAAGTGAGAACGAGCAAATAAACATATATGTACATCAAAGACACAAAGTCTGGTCTGTCTAATAATGTGAGTTTAAGTTAAATGCCATTTCCCTACCACAGCTACACAGTTACGTGTAAATATGACCTAATACAATATGCTGGTTAACAGCCAATGCGAAGAAAGAGGAAATAGTTTCAACCTGGCACTGAAATCTTTGGCATCCTGATATAATTCTGATATAACTTGGCATCTATGTTTTCATAACCGCAGCTAAGAAGTTGCTTTCACGTTTTAGCGCACCTCACCCTTAAAGACCAGCGAGGACCGCATCTCCATCTGAACAGATCAGGGTTCATTCAAACATGCATCTTATAGGCTCAGCACAAACAGGCCAAGTTCATTGCTATAAAGGTGAAACTCAACACAAAGCATGTGACAAACAGCAACAACGGTTGCATTGCTGTCTTAGATTACAGGATATTGGAGGGAGTTTTAACACGTCAGAGAAGGCTAAACACCATGTTTTTCTATAATGCCAAATAACTTGAGACTCTTTTGAGTCTCAGGTTGTTGTGACAACTATTAAACTGTGTATGTGACATGATAAGTTAACCGATAAGTGCCTTTGTCATTCCTGCCAACTTTTCTACCTAATTGCTCCACTGAGGACAAAGCAGAGTTCAACAAAAGTGGCAAACAAAGTCTCTCCCTCCTTTGGTCTTGCTTAGATTTGTGCTTTAGTTTTACTCTAAATATCTTTTTGTGGCTGAGAAAAATTAAATGGAGATTGTCCACTGCAGCTCATTTTGTGTTTTTCATCAGTTATTCTTTATCATTTATAGTTTTTACTGTTTTACCATCACTATTCCACTTTAAGAAATAACTTTTTACAAAGTCAATCATCTCCATTGCTAGCTTTTTACTATGTACTGTCCATCTGGATTGGTAAAATGCCATCTGCTGGGGCTGGAGGTCCTCACAGCCAGATGCCCCCATGATGACCTGAAATAAGCTAAAGGTGACAAAGTTTAAATATCAAAAATTAAAGAGACAGATATTTATATGTGCTCCAGACATGCCTTATGCGAACTGTTGGCTTGGTCTTTGTGGAAATCCGGAATAATAAAGCAGTAATACTAGTCTGCAACAATAGACAGGAAGGTAATACAGAAATAACAAAGTCCATAATTATTGCAATTACATTGGATTCAAATTTTATTGTTAACCTGTCTATTACCTAACTGGTTATGCACAATAAAAGATTCCAGCTTGGGAGTTTGATATGTTGATACAGGAAATGTTTAAAGCCAGTATAATGTTCTTTTACCTCATATCTTTTTTTCTTTTTTAGAAATAACGTGTTATGCCAGTGATTTCTTTCTGTAATCCTTAAAAATGTCATTGAGTTGTAAAGTTTAGAAAAAAGGCATGATGTAGCAATTGAAGCTAACCCACAGAGTAAAAAGTGCAAGGTAGCAGTTCTTCAGGAAGCTTAAGGACACACTGGATGATAACACTGCCTGTTGCTTTAAGAGGTTTTTCTCAAGAGATGTGACATTTGTCATCACTTGAGTCTACTTGATCGATACCTTCTTTATAATAATGTTTCTAAAACGACTTTTACCCCCCCACAGAGACAACACATACACCTCCACATGCAGAAATGCCTTCTCACACACCTATCATTCTCCCCTCAACACTTAGTGATTTCATTAGTTTCATATTAGGATTGATGGGGCTCTTCTGTGGGATATAAATCAATTTAAGAACACTTTTCTTAAACCTCAGCATCAACCTGCAATGGAGCCATCAAGCAGAAGTGGTGGCCTGGGGGAAAACGGGAGGGGGAACAGCCACATCATTGGTTTGCTTTAGCTCAGGTGGGTGGTATGTGTGTAGAGAGGTTGGGTTGGGTGGGAAGGGGGAGGTTGGGTGGGGGGGGGGGATGTTTTTTGTCTTAGGGGTTTGCAATTGAAAAAGTTCTCCCTTCATGCTCTACCCACCTTGGAAAGCTCCCCCTCTACCCATTCTCCTCTTTCACAGTTACCTCCTCCTTTCATCGCCAGTGCCCTCCATCCATCCCTCCATCCCACTACGATTTACAACTAGTACTCAGGCGCTTCCTGGGAATTGATTTCCAGGGAGCCATGCCTTGTACTCATCCTTTCTGTGAGGGCCATAACGATCACGCTGTGGATCATTAGTCTAGACCACTGTTTTCCACTGCTCTGCTGGCTGGGTGCCATACCCTCTCCTTCCCCCCACCTCCTCCCTTGCTTCTTCTAAGTCGCAGCAACTGTTAAATTGCCTATCCGTTTCACTTCTCCTCCTTTTCAACCCTCGCCTCCCCAACCACAGTCACAGCTCATGATCCTCATCTGTCCTCTTTTACACCAAAGCATTTATTGAAAAGCTGCGCTGAAGCCAAACATGATGCAGAGTGTTTATGGGGCATTCAGGACCCAAGAAATCCTCCTCATGTTTCTCCCATTTTAACGCACTGATCTTTACAGCGGCAGCGGGGACGATGGCACATCCTTCATGTTATTTGTGAGGGAAGTGGCCAGATGACAAGGACACAATGTCAGGACAGATGGGTCTTAGTGACATACGCTGACTGGGGCAATATGAATAATGAATAAAAAAACTATGGAGTCAGTTTGTCACCAGAGGGCCTCAGCAGAGCAGTGGGTCAAAGGCTCTTATCATGCCCCCTGTGGAACAATATGTTCTGATTAGCAGCATTTGCTTCTTGACAATGTGCCAAAATGGAAGGCGTGATTGAGCTTCCAGGGGTGCCTTGAAAGAATAAAGCCTGTATTTTTCTTTGAGTGCTCAGCAAGCTGCCATTTTTCTTCTTTTCTTTCACCCTGCAATCTCAAAATTGACAGAATAGGATAACGCTAAGGTTTAATCTGCTGCTAAACACACTTTTTCAGTCTCGGAGTTACAATCAAGCAGCCGCTGATCTGCAACATTCACATTTCAATTGGCTATTAAATGACAATTTAATAAGATTCAACGAAGGTGTTCTAGTATTATTAAATCTTTCCATAGTCTGAAATCACTACATCTGAGCTGCTTTGTGTTTGTTTTTTTGTCTTTAAATCAAAGAACCAAGACAAAAAAATAATTTCCAAATGCTTTTCAACCACATCAGTTTTCCTGAATTTACCCATGACTTTCAGCTACTTGATTAGTTGCTTCTTCATCCAGGAACTGAGTCCAAAAATTGGTCAAACAACCATTTTTCTGTATTAGGGGGCCAAGCTTAAACAAACACCAGCACAGACCAACAGTCTCAGCTGCCTCCAGTGGCTCTGCACTGCACTCTAGCAATGGAAGATTCTTGAACAAGAGGCTGAGCCTGGCACCAGGCACTGGCAGCAATGATTTACAACAGCATTTAAGTGAATCTAATAAGCAGAGTGAATGCTTCCCGTCGCTTTGGCATGGCCCGTGCCTGGGCCCTAATCACTCAAATATTTTGGCAAAAGGCAATACCCTGCTCCTCTCCAAGAGCGAATAATGAGACACGGAGCTCTTAATCACAGCAGATCAGTTCAAATAAATGAAAAGAGAATCAAAAGCATTCTTTGCCGAGGCAGCCCCTTTCTCTGTCCAAATGAGCTGACAGAGGGCCAGATCTGCGAGATGGAGATTTACCCAGGAGATGGAGCAGATTTTCCACGACTCGAGAGGCAGTTTCTCAGTCTGGCAGAGAAGAAAGTAATACTGCAGAAAAACAAGCTTTTGTGCTGTTTGGATGTTCAGTGTAATTACACGGAGTGCATGCACGTATGCAGACGAATACCAATATTCTGACCAGCCCAAGAAAACCTTGTCTGTGCTCATTTTAATCAAGCACTCCTCCGCGCTTGTTCTATCACACCTCAGATGCTTTCTGGAAACCCACGCAATGCAGCGTGGAAGCTCCAACACCTCAGCCAAACTCAATAATTCACCATGCTTTCACTTGCCAATTCTCTTCTCTGCCAATCTGAAACTCTACCGCTTGCTGAGACAGTGCTCTAACAAACGATGCTGTCAGTTAACAAGATGGAAAAACATTCTGTTAATTTTTTTCTCTCCCTCCTTGGCGAAGAGTCTTGATGCGCCGAGACGAGGGCTGGATCACAGCTTGCCTGGGGGAAGCCTGACACAAGACAGGCTGCCGCTGACATGATGAGCCTCGAGACTGCTAGCAAATTCTTGTGATGTCACTTCCCCCTCTCGACAGCTCTGACACCCCGGCGCGGGGTTCTGGGAAGACGAGGAATAGAAGGAGCTGCTGCTAGTGGTGGGAGGAGGAGGAAGAGGCGGTGGGGGTTTGATGAGAAGAAACACTAGTACGTCGACTGCGCGCCGCTTCTGTTTTCTTTAATGTTTCCGCTTTTATCAGCAGTCAGAGCTGTCAGCGGTAATCACGTTTGTAGTGAAGAGCTGCAAAGACGATAAGCCCGGCCTGTCAGTGCCGCATCCCCTGCCACAGACATATGCTGCTGCTGCTCTCTGTCTGTCTTTATGCATGATGGCATTCTCCCCAGAGACAGGAGGGAAGAAAAGCTCAGAAAGGAGGAGATCATCCTCACTAGGAGGATGGAGGGAAAATGATCAGATCTCATCCTAATAAAAATAACAGGAGTCTAATTATTGCATGTATATTAGATGTGATGTTGGATGTTGTTTTTTTTTTTTTTCAAATTAAGATGTTTAAAGAAAGGGATCAACATTGAGGCAAAAAGCCATTAAAGATGCAACACTGAAATTAAACTGATGTTATAATATTCTAGTTACATTGTTTTTCCTTGTGGCAGCTGAGCTTGCAGAGACCGGTTTGGTGCTAATAACTGTCACATCAGTCTACAGGGACGATGACAAATGTGGCCTTGTGTCAAAGCTGCTGCAGTCTATTTTATGGCTACAAGGCGTGATCATTACAGAGATGAAAAGTAATTACATGCACAGAAAACACGGGATGCTACGGCGACATCAGACGCATGACAGGTGGCGTGCAACATATAAATAATGGAACGTGTGGCAGTCAAAAGTCGGCAGGCATTTGGTTACCAATTATCCTCCTCTTGTGAGCATTAAGTGCTGTGCATTGTTTACAGTTAAAAGACATAATTGAATAATAATGCCTTCATCCCACCTGCTCACAGTGTAGGGGAAATATAGCACATGGGTTGGGATAAATGAGCTGTGCACTCTCTTGTCCTCCCTTTGGCCCCCCTCCTCGGTGTTGCTCTGACAAAGGGGCTGAGAGGCCTGCCCTTGCAATGGCCATTAAAATAATGTGGCCTAACCTGAGCAGGGGTTAACCAGCTAATGTCCCTGGTACTGCTCTTCTGCGACATGAATAATGCAGATCAGGTTTCTAAACAAGCACACAAATGAATCTATAAATCACAGAGGTCATGGTAATCTTATTAGCCCCCCCCTCCCCATCTCTGATTTGCCCCAGTCGGGCTCCTGCTGAGTGAGCTTCCTTGTATAAACATGCAGTTAAATGTTAAATTGGTTTATTAGGTAGGATGTGGACCAACATGGACAAACTGTCTTGTACAATTTAATGGATTGTAAAGCCGCCCAGCGTACCTGTACAACACGATCAAACTACCAGGTGATATTCCAGTAAAAATAAATTGTGGTCCGTGTCAAAATATGGCGAGCCAGCCAATCTGTGTGTACCTTTCTTTAACACATTTTGTCATATTGAATCGCGGCACAGTGGTTGGCATACCATCTGATCCTGAACACTATAATATTCTACACTACCAGTTAAGGCGCCCTGACACTTGAACGATTCTGTGGCATGCAGTGCGCAAACTAGTCGTAAACTGGCGTGAATAGTGCGTAAACCTGTCGTGACTACGGGCCATGTCGGAACGAGAATTTTGAAATGTTCAAAATTTGGGTCATGACAAAATCTTGCCACCGGGTCGTAAATTATGTGCCAACTGTACATGAACACGTTGTGAATTTGTCGGAACGACGCAGAAGGATGCATGCCAATGCGCGCCAGATATAGACATCTTCTCCTCTCTGCAATGACTGAGTCTCTGGCATTCAGCATGTTCTCTCTACCACTGACCTGGGGTTGGAGAGGCCCCCTGTTTAAATGCGATGCCCAAGTTGGAACACGCCATCCGAATGGTGCAAACTCTTCGTGAAATAAAGGAAGTGCGTAAACTATGTGTGAACTCATCGTGCCAGTTCGTGTCAATGCGGACACTGATGGGCTTGCATTCATGAGCTATTCGTGAACTCGTCATGAACTAGACATGAACAGTGTGGGAGCCTCCCGGTTCGTGCCCCAAAGTGTCAGCCTACCCTTAAGCACCAGTATAATTAAAGTAAGTTTAAAGAAAAGAAAGTGCCAGAATGTCAAATAACCTTCAACAGAAGTTTGTACAAACCAAAAGTAGGCTGGCAAATGCTCTGCTATATCTATATAAACTGTGATAGTCGTCGCTTGTTCAACCACAAACACCAATCTGCTACATCTGCCCTCCCTCAACCCCAGACAGATCTGCATTTTAATGCCTCCTCTACATTCTTCTGGTGTCACAGATTCTTCCTTAAACACCAAACCTGAGCCGACTTCTGAGACTCAAAGCGAGGATGGCTGTTCAAGCGGGTTTGGTTCACATATACAACTAACCCGTTTCATTTGTCAAATCTAGTATGTGCTCCCACATACTCTATCAAACAAAGCCACTGCTAGCTCACAGTCATTTCCCTCTCTCCCAATTACAAATGAGTCCATTAGTGTGTCTGCAGTGAGCCCTGCACTGTCTCCCAGTAATGGCTTGTGAGATTTCCATCATAATCATAATGGCTCCCTGAGCAGCCATGAGTGCAGATGGAAGGTCGCTCATAGGTAATGAGCTATCTCACCACCCAAAGGGCACGTCTTTTGCTTTGTTATTTAGAACTGCATGCCTACGACTTGATGTGAGCATGTGTTTCATGGACTCTCATGGCTTGTTTCCTTATATGTAGATGTGGGGGTGGATTTATGAAAAGTGAGCAAACGTATAGGCACTAATTAGCATGGCTGAATTGGACTCCAAGCTGCAACTGTTCATATTAAATCACGCTACTTAAGCGGACGCATGACAGCTGATACCAAATGCCATCTACACAACAGTTTGCATGTTGATATTCAGTCTCCTTCCCCTTGTTGTGTAGCCTTTCCAAGTAGAAATATCATTAGGGCCAGCAGGGTCCGTGTGACTCACCTCCGCTTGCCATTCTAGACACACAATCTTTTCTCTGGCCTTGACTGCAGTAGGCAGCACATCTGCATCTTCTGCCAATTATTCTCTCAATGCTGAGCTGGGTAATGTTTTTTTTTAGAAAGCGTGCACACACCGTACCAGCAAGTTGGATGTGTGCATGGCCACGGTGCATGTAAGACCTAATACCGCACTCAGTTATGCCTAATTGATCTGAGGGCTACGTACCGTTGTGATTCAGGTCATATGAGTGAGACACTTTTCAGGTATGATTCTGGCTTCATAAAGCACCTTGTTAGTCTGAGGATTTGGTGTCTGGTTGTACAAAAATTCTTATGAGGAATCGATGGGGGTGATCACAGTGGGCAACACTGATTTCCACAGGATTGTAGAGGAAAACCTGGACAAAGTGTGTGGTGCAAAATGGAGCTGATGTGATGATGTTCAGAGTTTTATATTGTTAACTGGCGCCTCTGCCCTAATAAAACATTCATTAGCTATATTTTAATAGTGTTAAATTATACCTTGATTACTAAAATTACATTAAAATATTTATACAGTTGTCCATCTTCCACTATAACACACTTATAATTAATTATTAATGTGTTTTAGCCCGACCAACACACACATACACAGCCCAGCGATTCAAAGACCAGACCACAGACATCCTGCTGAGCTGAATCAAAAGGAATTGGGTATTTACTGCTTATGCAGCTTTTTCCCCATTAGCCATAAAAGTGTTTTAATGATAGTGAATATATATATATATATATGATGTTGCAGGGAAATTCTTGAGGAAGCAGCATGGAGACAAGATTTGACAAAATCTTGTCACTGACTTTGTCTTACGGGAAAACTCTTGGCTCAGGCTCCGACATATTTGTGTGTGTTTTTTTTTCTCTCTTGTTTTTGTAGAGTTTGGAGAAACTTCCAGGGGGAAGTGTGTTTCACAGCTTTCTTGTCTCAGGGCATGGCATGAATAGGTGACAGGAAAGCTTTCAGCACAAAACTGAACAAGTGATTTTCGTTTCAGCCTTCTGGATCTGTTTGACAAAATGTCAGATTCGGTTCAGGTTCATCCTCTCAGAATATACCACCATGATCTACGCTTGACCTTCCTGCAGTGCTGCAGCCAGCACCACACACTTACATAAAACATTAACTAGCTTTACCAAAGGCTGTTACAAATCAGGTGTTAGATGAGAAACTTAAGAGTCAAGTGCAACATGAATTTAAAACATATCCTGGAATCTTTTGCTCACTGGGGTCAATCTGGAGAATTACTGGTAATCTGAATCAATGATGGAAAACTAGTAAAGTATCGTGTCCAGTGTCAATAAATTAATAAATAAATCATATAATTGACTTTTAAAACAAGTTTTCTTGTAATTAAAATCATTCAAACTGCCTCAGAGATTAATCCTGATGTAGTTTGTTATATCACCTGTTTTATTAGAGTAAAAATCATGTCTTTAATCAATAAAAGGGATGATTAAGATGATTTTTTGCCATCTGATTAATTGATGGTTTCTAGAAAAGATAAGAGAAATGAATATTTAGTCCTCGGAGACTCCAGTCCCCAGTGTGATAACATTTATTCCTTTTTTAGACCAAAACCACACAGCTTAGCCTTCTCATGTAATGTTTTCATCGAGCAGCAACTGCTGTAATTCCTGCTGAGCAATATTACGTTTAATAGATGACTTATTACTTTTCCAGATTGCTGCCATTAAAGTAACGGGTAATATTTTAACAACATGACCTATTGCAGGAGCAGAAAAGTAATTATGTGGTTCAGATTTTAAATGAAGCATCTGCTTCTCCACAAATCCACCAGCAGGCATTTAAATTTATGTGGATATGAACATTTAAGTTCAACTAATAGCTTTTTCTGCGCTAAAACAACAGAATAATTCTCCTCTTAAAGGTTTTTCTTGTCTTTTTTCCTTTGATAATTCAAAAATAATGACAACTGAAAGGCTGTTTTCTCATCTTTCTTACTGCCAAGCTGCACATACCTGCATACATAACCAGTCTGTTTGGCTTGTGAGTAGTGCAATAAAGTAGAAATGTATTTGTTTATTTATTGTTTGTAAATGTTTAATGAAGACAATATCGGCTGCAAAATAAAATCCTTTATCATCATTAGAATAGCATAATACTGGAGTTTATCGATTAAAATGTGCTTTGTAGCAGTTTATTTGAAACAGCCTGCATATCTGCATTTTTTTGCAGTTTCATGTGAAAAAGAAAATACACCATCATGCCTTTACATATTTTACAAAAATTTAAGCCAAAAATCAGAAAAAGTAAATAAAGAAATAAAGAAAGAAACACATCATTTAAATGTTGTTAAAACATTTTAACTTTTTACTTCTCAGTGTATCTGTATAATTTCACTGCTGTTGGGATCATTGTGGAGCTGTATGGGCCAGGTTTGGACAAGCTGTAGTTGTGGTATACAGAAGTTCCAGGTTCTGTTGCTGTAAAGAAAACTGAAATTATCTCACCACCCTCATCCTGCTGGACAGTTGATATGAAGTGTTGCTGATAAATATGCTGTTTCAATAAATATGTTAAAACTTTACTATTTCAAGCTCACCCACGTACTAGAATTTCCTATACAAGTCTTGTGGTTTAATAGATTCTGGAAACCTAAATGATGCAGCAACGATCTTTCTCGTAACCATCCCAAGATTTCCTCCAGTCCTTGTCTAATTGTACTGATGTGAACTTAAACATTTAACATGCTAATCGAAGCTGCTAGAGTCGCAAATGTGGTAGTTGTTTGATTTTTTTTTTTGAGTACTGCATGATTTGATCTTAGGGTGAATAATTTTGCACAAAAGATTTCACAGTATCGATGGAATCAAAGTTGCTTGATTACCAACAATTTAATCCCCCTGATTATTGCTCATCTTTTCCCTCCTTGGAACTGTGTACACACCTCATTGTCTCAGACAAGAAAACTGTCAGAACTTTGGCTTTAACAAGCAGTACCTGACTGATGCTGACCCTTTATTTCTAGAAAAGAATAACATAATGACGTGTTGTTTTAAACCTTAGGTTGACTGAATGCTTTATATTCATTGCAAATCATCTTACAACAAAACTGCATTATCTCTACTGAAAAAACAACAAAGATTCCAACTAGGAGAGCTTGCATCCACTCTGTTCTTATTAGAATCCGATGATATTTTTACATAAATGCTGATGTGTAAAACCTACAGTGTATTTTTATTCGTATAATGATAGTGTTGTAAGGCGTTCCATAACTTTAGTTAACATTTAAGCATAAATAATCACATCCAATCACCTAATGCAAACCTTATCACCTGAGACAGTTTCACAAAACAGAGTGGAATCTCTTTCTACATGTAGTTTTAAATGAATAAAACAATAAATTAATAAATAACATATATAATATATATAATATTTATAATGTATAATAATATAATATATATAATATAATTGAGTGTGTTGTTTGTACATCAGTATGCGTTTCTATCATTTCAATAATTATAACAGTAAAAACATCAAACCTGCTCTTAAAGCTTCTGTATTTGTATTTGTATTTGTTTTATTTCTAAAATTAAAAGAGATATTTGTCATGTAGTTGAAGGAAAATTATTCTATTAACTGTATAAGTTCATTTATTTATTTTTCCAATGTTTTTCTTTTTTTTAAAATCCAGATTATCTTCATATTCTCTGACACTCCTGTCATTAAAACTACAGCAGCTTCAGAAACAAAACCTCCACATTAATCAAAGCCATCTGTCTGTCATGTTCAGATGTTTGCTTATGTAAAGCACGTGAAAAGTTTTGCATGTGACAGAGAACAATGTTGTCCTGTGATGTTAATGCCTTGCATGTATGTGTGGATGCACACAAACACTAGCGGTCACACCCCAGCATGCTTCATGCTGTCCAGCTGTCCACCTCATCGCAGTTCACTGCTCTTCCCGTCCTGCTGTTCAGCAAACGTTCTCATAATGCAAACATATGTAACACTAAAAACAATGAGTCCTGAGTGTGTTCGCTGAAGGCAGTCACTATGGAGCTTGTGTATGTTGTGGGTTTATGTGCGACCGCCTGTTTCCGTGTGTGTGCGTGTGTGCTCACTGGGCTAGAACAGGGAGCATTAGGAGGTGTCTTTTGTTGCTCCTGGGGGGCTACCGTGCTCAGTCCTAATAGGAGTCTTGTGCCTGCCGTTGTCCCAGGAGAGCCTTCTGAATAAGGGGGTCTAACTTCACACACACACACACACACACACACACACACACACGCCCCTCTATCCACAACTCAACCTCGGCCTCCCCCACCACCCTCTCCACTCCCTTGGGACTGGCTGAGAGACAAAGAGGGAGTGAGGCTTGGGTGGAATGGGATGTTTGTGGGGGTGCGCTGTGGCCCCTGTCTTATTAGAAGGGTCGTGAACGTGTCACGATGATTAATATGCTGAGGTGCGTGGGGATACCCTAGAGTCACATTTATTCAACGCGAAGGCTCCCAAACACACACACACTCCACAAAATGGCACATTTGCATTTCCCATTAAGAAAAGAAAATATAGATATATATGCAAATGAAACTCCTATCTAGGTTTGTGCCATTATGCATTATCCATTTGGACATTAACAATAGATGACCATTTCCCTCCCCACCCCATATGAGCTGTGTGTTTTACCCTGATTGGCTCGTGTTACTGCACAGTTTGGATGAAGTAAACTTAAATTTTCCATCGTGAGGCGATAAGTAAGGCGTAAGTGCAACATTTGTAATACTAAAAACATCTGTGACAAATATAGTCAGTTTCTAAAATCTTGTCAGATTCATCTGCCACTTTTTGTTCCCTTTTCTGCCTAATTTGCTCTGATAGTGAATTTATTAGACGAAAAAGAAGAAGAAATCACAACAAGCTGGTAACAAATAATCTAACTCAACATCTCTGATGGTTATGCATCTTAAACAGTAAGTGATAGAAAGATTGTCGATGCGAGAGGAAGTTGGGTTACAGCATCAGAAAAGCGGAAACCTTTGTGAAATTGTTCTTTACGTCTTTTGTTTCGTAAAAGAATACTTTATTAATAAATACTCCATCCTCTTTAAAACCTTTTTTAAAGGCAAGATTCACTCATTCATTGTATAAATACATTTCAACTGCCCCCATCCATCTGTTTTCAACAGTTTAAGTGGCTCGGTTCTCGTCTACGCCTCAGTGACATTACAGCTAAAAGCATTTAAATGGGCTGTGATCGTATGAAAACGGACAGATGGCGTGGTGAATAAACCCTTATATTCTATATGCCTCCCCTCGCTTGCATGTATAGGAGGCTAACTATGGAACACAGGTACCCAGGGAGTCCACCAGATGTTTGATAGGCCCACCTGCAGGCCCGCTGTGTGTTGGCAGTAAAAATCATGCACTGCATATGCTGCAATTATACCACAGGGAAATAAGTAAGCTGCAGAAATAATGAAGCAGGCTTGAAGACATGGAGAGGAAAAGCAAACAAACCTGTTTCCTTTGAAAAATGTGGCCACTGGCTGTTCTTCACTCTGGTTTTACCCAGGCAAAATAAACGTTCATACTGATTAGGACTTATTGGTATGTTCGTCATCAGTTAAGCTCAGCTGAAAGGTGTTTGTTGCTCTAGCTGGTATTGCTGAGCACAAAATCAGAAAAATCATGTCTGTACTGCAGGACTGAAGCCCTGAGCTACAACTAAGCAAATTGTCCAGGAAATTAAGCCATAAAAAGTCCTGCTGTAAAATAGTTTTTTTCTGGTAATTTGTTCTTGTGATGAGAATAAAGTAAGTTCACATGGAAAGATTAAAGCCACCTTGGTTTTCTGCTCTTTACAGGCTAGCTATGCTCGTTTTGCACAAACGGAGCGCTGTGCCAACACATGGGGTGTAATTGAGCCGCAGGCATTCTCATTTGCTTCTAACTTGCACATTTACAGGATCTATAAAGGCACAAATTGATTTCACCTATCAATGCAGTCATTGTTTAACATGACGTGGCTCATATGTTTTGCAGGTGTGTTCAATAACTCAGGTCCTGAATTGAATCCCAGCATACAGGCCCTGCTTCTCAGGTTACTCCTTCTGGAGAAGGGCTTCGGATTAAGAAACTGAACCATTTCAGCTCCGCTGTGTTTGCCAGGTTGTTGCTCTTTTTTAAGTAACTTAACAAAAGTGATGAAAACTGCTGGCAAAAGAAGAGCTGCTGTGTGTCTGTCCCAAAAAGTATTAATCACAAATAAACCAGAAGCACACTGCAGAATAGTGCAGTCCCAGTTTTGTGCTGATGAGCAAACACAACAACACCCACGTTAATTGCTGTGACCTCAGCAACCTACTAAAAGGAACATTGACATATTGTTTGTTCAGCGTGAGACACTGTATAATTTACACTCGCTAATGACTGTGCTTGGAAATACAGGCTGAAGGACCATGTCTGTCCCTAGCTTGGCCCTTATTCAACGCTCGCCCTGGACTCTTCTAATGGATAGTCCATCTGTACCTCTGTGAATTCATATCCCTCTATGCATGACCATAATTAAATTACAATACTTGTTTAGTGTGAAAAAAAGACAGCCTGCTGCAGTGTTCTCGCCTGGTCAATGGAGTCTGCTAAACAATTCACTATTGGCTGGAGGATCTCCACCCTTATCAAAACGAAAACAAACTGTGGACGATTCAGCGCTGCTGTGTCTCTGAGACTCGGGATGGTTCTCTGGTGAAAAGGCGTGCGATGTGAAAAAAGACATATTACCATTGCCATAGGGTCGACCTTGACCTTCAAACTCAATCTGGCTGTTAGGGCCGCCCCTCCCCAGCACCCCTGAGATGTAAAGAGGCTGACAGTTTTGACCCCTGATCCCATTTCTTAACTAGACTGAGGTGCCAAATAACCTTTTGACCCAGGAAGCATTTGCAGGTTGCCTCAGCAACCTCAGATTTAGCAGTGATTGACAGGTCCAAGCAGTTTTTTTTCCCTTTTTTCCCCCTAATAATTAAGAATAAGAACTCCTTCACAAGCTAAATGACAGATCAAAACATTTTTTTAATCTATTTTTAGATTAAATCTGATATGTCATATTTGCTCAGAGAAAACAGGCGGATTAAATATTCTATTGTACTCTTTTGGCACATTATCATGTCAGTTAGAAACAGAATACATTTCCCTTAATAAATGAACACTTTACATGGAAATGAATGTATGAATTCAACGGATGGATGTCATTATATCAGATGGAGGTCTATGTAAATGAACCATGTGCACAACTGACATGTGGTGCAAACCCCAGAAACACGAGTCACAGATCATGACAGGAATAAATCTGCCTCTTTCATAAGATGGCTTGTGCACTCTGACGTAACTCAAAATCTGCACCCTAAATATATTTATAACTGGGGCGGGGGGAACCATAATAAAACGAGAGATGTTTTAATTTCACTATGTGTAACATAGGGATAGTCCATTTTATTAAGGCTGACCCAGGGGAATGTAAGGTTACCATCTGGCCACTGGTCACCATTACTGATTCTTGTTTTAATATGCAAATTGATCCCTTTTCCCACCTTAAAGTAATCACAAATGTACCCTTACTAAACCACAGGGCCATGTGCACATATAATACGCAACAGCTTCCTTGCAGATGGCCCCAGTTTGGCTGCTGGTTTCTTATAAACTGGGCTTAGTCAGATCAGTGTTGGTGTTTTAGTAAATCATGCAGTAAAATGTAGCTTCTCTTGGTATAATTAAGCTGCTTCTTTTACATATAATTACTTAGAACCTGTTCATTTTAAGTTCAATAGGTTTGTTTATTTAAATAATCATAGTACACACATAAACATGTACTGCATGCTGGGAACAGGAGCAAATACAAAGAGATACAAATAGTTGCTGTGCACAAGATGTGTCAGTATATTCCTAATTATGTAATTCATTTTCACGGCATGTTTTCAAACTAAGTTCAAAAGAGCTATGACAGTATTTTAAGAGTACCTATTATCTGTCAGCAGCATTCATTTTTTCTGCTACCCACTCGGTATTATACTATTGTAGGCAAACAATCATATTTTTAGTTCAGTAATTAAACTTTTTGCAGAATATTTTTAACGTCCTGCAAAAAAATAAAAACATTTTGCTAAATTAAAAAAAAAATAAAATTAAATACAATAACAGTGCAATAGGAACAAAACATGTTCATAACTAATTAAAAATGATACGTTTACGAAGTTTAACTTTGTGTTCATGCGTCAAATATATTTCTGGAAACAAAATATCCATGAATCAAAGATTCTCTAGTCCCAGTTATGTTGTTATTTGTTTCATCTGTTGTGTGAACACTGTGATGTTTAATCTACATTAAACTGCTCTCTGTCCCACAGCCGAGCCCCTGGTGCAGATAAACGGGAAACCTAGCTGCTGCTTCTTCAAGTTCAGCCCAAAACTGATGTTCACCAAGGTCCTGAAGGCCCAGCTGTGGGTGTATCTGCGACCGTTGCAAGAGACCTCCACTGTCTACCTGCAGATCTTGCGACTGAAGCCCGTCACAGAGCAAGGGAGCCGCCACATCCGCATCCGGTCCCTGAAGATAGAGCTCAACTCCAGGGTCGGCCACTGGCAAAGCATTGACTTTAAGCATGTGTTGCAGAACTGGTTCAAACAGCCCCACACCAACTGGGGAATTGACATCAACGCCTTTGATGAGAGCGGCAATGACCTGGCAGTTACCTCGCTGCGACCCGGGGAGGAGGGGCTGGTAAGGATCCTCAGACCTGTCCCTGGGGCCCGGGGAGGGGAATCACTTCCACCACAACTCACTTCCATGTAATCCATATTTCAAAGACATGCTGCTGAAGTCAAATGAAAAGAAGAAATCTGATGTGAAACTCTTATAAACATAGTTAAATCTTGATATGAGATCATTCACACTAGCATCAAAGATCAAAGGTTTGCTTTTTTATGCTTTGCAAGACATGACAGTGAGCGTCCTTCTCGTCTTAAGCCAGTTTTAAGTGTCACGTTTGTCTTGTTAGACCGTCGCTACAATGTAGGAAAAAGCAGTAGCTCCAGGTTGGCATAACAAGATAAGACATATCAATACCACATGATAAAGTTGTTATTTTTATGTATAATGTTTTTATTGTGTGGTATTGATTGTTACTGTAAATGTAAAAGATCAGACAGCACTGTAGTGGATTATTAGCAGTAAGAGTATCAGGTTATGTAATGTACATAAAGCCAAATCTCTGCAGCTTGCAATATTTTTTAAAAAAGCTCAGAAAATGCCCCCGTTTTTCCCTGCTGTAAAGTCATGTTGCAGTTATTCATGCTTTGAAGTGTGCAGGTTGCTGCAGCAGTAGACAAGTGATCTCTTGAGATACAGATACTATACTTACCCCAGTCCAGTGAAAACCTAATTAACTTAATTAATCTGTAATCAGCGTTATTATAGTCATGCATCCCATCTTCAAATCCACTAAAACCAACACCAACTATCTGTTTAGAGTTTATTCTCACATTTTCTTACAGATGAAAACATTATTTAGTCAAAAACTTCTTTAAGTTTGCAAAACATTTCTTTTATATCTACGGGTTTATGTGTTATCATTCTTTGTTAAAGCTAGCGTCTCATTCAGTGTAATGCATTGTAAGTCATTGGTGAGCCATTAATCTAGTTAGTTACTGTGACTGACAACTAAATGCAACATCTTTTTTGAATTATGTAGGCCACTTACCCGAGTTAAGCAACACCAAATATTTACCAAGTGGTTATTTGGGTCAGATCTTCACAACACACCAGAGGTCAGCTCTGGTGTCTTGGCCAATAAATCGTTGCCCTCTGACCACACAGTGGTGTGCAATATTATTCTTAAGCAGGGAAAAAAAGAAAGAAAAAAAGATTAAAAGCACATGCAAGTGTGCAAAAATAAAACAGAAACACAGCAAATAGGGCAGAGGCAAGCTCAGCTTCCCTTTAATCCCATATGTTTTTTTTTTCTGCTGCAAAGGCCCTAAAGGCCAACTTGTCACGGTCTCACCCCAACAGCCTTTCAGCTTATTTCCTCTTTTGAATGCATCACAAAAAACTGTGCTGCAGCCCAGCTGGAATCACTGTGAGGAGAAGAAGTCTTTGTAAAATAAACACACTGAAGTAAAATATTTGATCTGCTTGCTACGCCCAAAGGTCAAGGTTATAGTAGCCTGTAGATGACCTCCCGGGTCAGGGATCAAACCAAGCACACACAGTCAGCCATTAGTGTTTGAAAAGGCTAGATTCTGTCAATGCCTATTGAAACACTACTTAAATAGCACATTGTGTTGATTCTTAAAAATGACAAATTGATTAAGTTACATTTTAGTAAACTGTGAGATGTGCTTCTGCTGAATTTTAAGCAGATTGGAGCTTTTTTTGTTACATAAGAGAGAGACTTCTCAGGTTTGTCCACTTTTTGGTTTGATGGGAAAGATTTTGCTAATCTAAGCTGAAGGATGAATTCTTCTTACAGCAATCAAGCAATGCTGAATTGCATTGTAAATGTAAATATGTTATGAAATCCAAGTTTGTTTTTATAATAGTATAAATTGTCATGAAATAGTCCAAGCCCTAATTTTCTGACACATAAGTTAAATAATTTTTATTGTTTTTTTTGTCTTCATTATATCATTAAACTAATTCTAGTATAATTTAATAATATAGGCAGCACAGTACAATGTTTTTATTAGGTATTTATGATTTTTTTTTAATGCCAAGGTAAAACTTCACTACATCTTAGCCACTGATCCCTCACATGTTATCAGATAGGTTGTATATATGGCCTCTTTAGCTGATTATTTACAGAGAACATATCAGTCAGTCTTATCAGATTTTGTGCTGCGTACACTGCAAAAACTAAAATCTAAGATTAAACATATCAAATAAAGGACACATATGCTTATTTTTTTTTTAAATGTAAAATAATTATTCTTACCTAGTAGGTTTTTTTAAAAGATTTTTTTAACTTGTTTAAGGAATTCTTGACAGGTTAATGTTCCTTAAAATAAGATAAATTATCTCCCAACAGAACAAAAAATTTTATCTTATTTCAAGAAAAATTAACCTAATTTTTGTAGGTTTGCCTTTTTGTTTTTTAAAGCCAGTTTTTGTAGTGTGGATACTTAAAGGGTTGACAGGATCCCCCATGCAGTATTAATGTTTCAACAGTCTGTTGGAATTATTTAAGTATGTCTTTATTCTGACAAAATGTCAGTCATGGTGTTTGAGTGATCTCTGAGATATTTGTTGCAAGTTTTAATATTTCATGGGGTGCAATGAAATGTAATACACCTCACAGAGACAACACAGTGTATTACCATAACGATTCATATTAGCATGATAACTTCAAGTGGTTGTGTAAAACAGCAGTGGCAGGTAGATGCCGCTGAAAATCAAATTTTATTAACATGGTGAAGATGATTAACCCTTTCATTCATCCTTTATGTAAAAAACAGCCGCTTTTAAAAAACTGTATTTTACCACTACAGTCACATTCAATTATTCATTTTTGGTTTATTAATGATATTTTACTTCATATTTATTTATCTATTTTATTGTATTCTAAAATAATGACATATGCATTCATATTTAATCATATAGTATATCTTTTTATTATTTAGTGAGTGGTAGTATTTTGGTGACTCACTAATGTTGACTGAAGGGGTTTTATACACAAACTACCCTCAGTCATTAAAATGCAAGAAAAAATCTTTTAAACAGGTGTTCACTGTAGTGACCACTATCTGTGAAAGGGTTAAACAGTAATTTTTATACTTATAAAAGTTTAGTTGTGTTACTGTAGTTGTGCAAAAGTTGTGATATTACATCACCTGAAGCCCCCTTCTGAGTCTTAACGGTGTTTTTGCACACTTCTGCAGAACTACACAACGTTTAGCTACAGTTTTCTCATATAATGTTGCTGAGATTCAAAAATCCACATCAAGCTGAAAGTCAGGGAGCATCGTGTACAGCAAAATATTAGATATTAGATAGCATCACATAATTAGAAATAAATGACTGAGTTGCAGCTTATTGTCAGTGAAATCATGGAGGAGTAAGATGTGAACAGAGCTGCTGCTGTATGTGTATTTACAGCAACAATTCAATTCAGCTTTATTTGTTTAGCGCATCTAAATTACAACAATGTCATCTCAGGACGCTTCACAGACCTCAATTTAAGCTAATTCTTAGTAAACAGCCCAGTTAATGAAAACCACACATATAATCTTGACTTGGATCCAATCTCCCATCCTGAGCTGCATTAGGCGCCAGTGGGAAGGAAAACTTTTAACAGGAAGGAAAAACCTCTAGCAGAACCTGACTTAGGGAGGACAGGAAAGACAGATTAATATACTGCAGCTGTTATCCAGCAAGACCAGCAGAAAGAGGAGAAATAGGGTAGGCTGACACTTGTACCACTTTTGGCCACAATTTTGTCATGGCAAGTCGTGGCATTTTGGGGCACGAACCAGGAGGCTCCCGTACTGTTCTGTCTAGTTCACGATGAGTTCCCGAATAGTTCACGAATGCGGTGCCCATCAGTGTCCACATTGACAGGAACTGGCACGATGAGTTCACGCATAGGTTGCGCATAGTTTACGCACTTCCCGCATAGGTTGCGCATAGTTTACATACTTCCTGCATAGGTTGCGCATAGTTTACGCACTTCCTGCATAGGTTTTGCATTGTTTACGCACTTCCCGCATTGGCATGAATGTCCCGGGCAATTCAGACGATGTTGTTCCGATTAGGCATCCCATAAAAAAGGGGGCCTTCCCAACCCCAGGTCAGTAGAAGAGAGATCATGCTGACTGCCAGAGACACATTGCAGAGAAGAGAAGATGCCTATGTCCGGCACGCATCCTTCTGCATTGTTCTGACGACATCATGGCGTGTTCATGTAGAGTGGGCGCATAGTTCACGACCCGATGGCAAAATTTTGGCATGAACAAAATGTTGAACATTTCAAAATTCTTGTCCCGACATTGCACGCAGTCATGATGGGTTTGCGCACTATTCACGACTGGAGTCGTGCCAGTATCAGGGTGCCCATATGTTAATGATGTCAATACTATCATATACTATTATATGTTTATACATGGAAGATGAGGAGCAGAGAAAGCAACAGGAAGTGCTCAGTGCATCATGGGACTTTCCCGTGGCTTTATAACTAATGGATGGCTAAACTATCCCGAAATATAAGATTTGTTAAAAGGGAAGGTTTTAAGTTTGATTTTAAAGGTAGAGAGGGTGTCTGTATCCAGTACCCATACTGGGAACTGGTTCCATAAGAGAGGGGCTCTCTTATGGAATCAGTTCTCTCTCTGGGAACCACAAGCAGTCTTTGGAATATATGGAACTATGATATCTCTGATGTACAATGGAGCTTGGTCATGGAAAGCTTTAACTGTCAGGAGAAAGATTTTAAACTCTATCCTAAATTTATCCTAAATTTAACCAGGAGCCAATGAAGAGATGCTAAAACTGGAGAAATATGATCTCTTCTGCCAGTTCTCGTCAGAACCCTCGTTGCTGCATTTTGGATCAGCTGGAAACCTTTCAGGCATATTTTGGACAGAACATGAATAAGAAATTGCAGTAATTAGTCTAGAAATAACACAGTTAGTATGTGTGTTGAAGTGATGCATATTTATTACTCAGTGTCATCTTAATATTAGAGCTTTCACACATGGTAATCACTCTGTCGCCAACAGATGTGAGAAAGGAGCTTAAGCAACTATGTTTGCAAAGAAAGTGTTATATTTTTTACCGTTATCTCATCTTCAGCCTTCAGAGAGAGAAGTAAAGCATCACTGGTGTTCAAATGCAAATGGTACTGATATAGTCAGAGAAATACTCCACCAAACATGAAGTGCTTGAAAATATTTTAGGTCTTAATGACTTCACACTGCTAGATCTTTTGCCAGACTTCACCTCCGACTTAATCAAGCCGTCCAGCGGCCGTCCAGACAGATTTGTGCTGTTCTTAATGTTATAGGATGACACCAGCAACTCTGCTAGTTTCAGTCTTTTGTAATGACATGGTTTGGTGAAGAGACCTACTAGACTCTGGTATTATAAAGTAAATTCTATCATTCATTCATTTATCATGCGTGTTGTAAGTTTATTTTATTCCTCTTTTGCATCTACCTGTGTTGTGTGCCCTCATCCCATCCCTTATGCTCTTATAAAGCATATTTACATGACACTAGGAGAAAAAAAAGACAGAAAGACATATTGTATAATATACAGTCTTTCATGAATATGTTGAAATAACGTTTGGGATTCAGCACATAGTTTGATATTTTCCCAACTGTGAAGATAAGCAGGAATAAATACAGATAATTCCCAACACTTTCTGTTTCTATCATTAGATGGCAGGATGCATCTAAAACCGACAGAAAAGGAGTTTATTCATTCTCTATGTCAGTTTGCAGGTCACTTAAAGCATTTTACAGATTGTGAACCTGTTCTTACATCTGGACATTAGAAATATATTCCACAAAGTCATCATAAAAGAGACTGAAATACATGTGTGCAGTGCATTGGGCTCTAATGTATGATGCATCAACAGAATGCATTGATTCCTTTTTCACAGTGTTAGTGTGTCAGACGTACCTTGTTAAATATTTCCCCTCCTGTGAATATATACTGCACGTGCACAGTTGTCAAATAGTGATGTCAAACTCATCTTAGCTCAACTCATCTCTGCATTAAACCATTCTGACTGGCTTCACCCCTGTTGACATCTTATTGATGCACTGCTACCTCACCAAATTCTGCAAAACATGTTACAGACTCGGATAGTTTATTTGCCATTTGCACATGTTTGTGCATGGGAATTTTTGTGCAAGCACATGCTCAGAATGCAAACTTTGAGATAAAAGGATACATCAAAACAAGTGCGGACAGAAGAACATACAATAAAGCAATTAAAAGAAAAGTGAATAATACAGAAAGTATGGAAAATAACAACTCTGTCAACCTTGAATATTGCACATTTCTCATAATTTTGCACAGAACCCATTTAGATTCTCCATTATTTAGCGATGGAGATGACATCAGTTTTACTGTAGCTGGGGAGACAATATTATGGAAACGGTATTTGCAAGTGAAACCACCAGTTTAGTTCATCATTCTTCTTTTTACGCTGCATTTTATTCAGTCTTGGATTTTGTTTACATTAACAACTAAGCACAGATACAAATAAATAATACAAATATCAATAACACTGATTTTTAGAAGCTTAAAATTATAGTGTTCTTATGTATTAGCAAGTTTTATCCAGAGAGGCAGCAGTTAGTCATTATGGGTCACAATGGTTCTACCGTAGACCAAAAAAAAATGTTCATTGAACTATCACTTGTTTGCTTGACCATCAGATCGCACCTAATCAGGGTTTTTAATAAGTAAAAATAGAAAATGAAATAGATGAAAGTGAAATAAAGTGAAATGAGGATGTACTGCTTTCTAGCACTAGCTACATTAATAACACACACAGGTGGGAAAATACATGCATGTTTTCAGCTTATAAGTTGTGTTTAGTAAGCTGTGTGACGACTGTGCATCTAATTAAGTTCTGTACATGATGCATTACTTTCGTACAAAATAACATTTGCAGCTGGAGTTTATTTTTAAATAAGATTAATATTAATTTAAATGCTCTGTCATGATGCATTTAGCTGCAACTGTTATTTTCCTGAATGTTTAATGTAAATCTGAACCTGATTCAGTAAAAAGTGAGCACGGGGTTTGACTGACAAAAGGAGAAAACATCTGGATCCTCTGACAAAGCCTCATGTGTCATTAATTTCTTTTATCTGGTGTACAGATTTATCATAAGAAAATTAAGATGTGCTTCACATTATTGTGTTTCCATTAGTTCTTTTATAACCACCTCTTTCTGTCTGCTGTGCCCCTCCTCCCCCTGATTCCAGCAGCCGTTCCTGGAAGTGAAGGTTCTTGAGACAAGCAAACGTTCTCGGAGAAACCTCGGCTTGGACTGCGACGAGCACTCCACAGAGTCTCGCTGCTGTCGCTACCCTCTGACGGTGGACTTTGAGGCGTTCGGCTGGGACTGGATCATTGCTCCCAAACGGTACAAAGCCAACTACTGCTCTGGCCAGTGCGAGTACATGTTCATGCAAAAATATCCACACACCCACCTGGTGCAGCACGCCAACCCCAGAGGCTCCGCAGGGCCTTGCTGTACCCCAACCAAGATGTCCCCCATTAACATGCTCTACTTCAACGACAAGCAGCAGATCATTCACGGGAAGATCCCAGGGATGGTGGTAGATCGATGTGGTTGCTCTTAGGCTGGCAGCAGATACGTGCACACACTTAGAACCCTCATCAAACCACCCAAAACCCTTATGGAGCTCTCCCCAGGCACCAGAACTCACTCCTCATCACCAGATTTAATTTTTGCTCAGCTACAAAAGCATCCCACTGTTTTTTCCCCCATAATTAAATCAATTCAAACTGAACAAAAAGTTATGAATGAAATGTGAATCAAAAGTGAACTGATGGAAATACAGTACATTATGAATGATTCGAGGAGGACGTTCTTGTGGAGCAGCTTCAGAAAATGGTAGTATGTGTTTTAGATTTGTGAGTTTTTCCTCTTTTTGTTTTCCTCATGGCATCTTTGTGAAATGTCCAGGTTAGTGGAATGAGATAAATGGAGACATAAGCGTAGTTCGTTAAGCAACGTCAGTTTTTAAGATGGTTCTGGGAATACAGATACACTTACTTACAGGTGAGATTTGATTCACTTAAATGTTCACAAGGGGGCATGATCAGAATGATTTGCAATCCATCACTTTAGCAAAAACCCAGAAAATGCGATACACTAATGTGCAGACAACTGGTTGGGGTACTGTCCAAATCTAAATTCTTGTTTACAGATATTTAGACATGTAAAGTGCCGAGGAGGTCCAAAACCAAACTCTATTAATGTATAACACCCCAGTGTGACATTCTTCAGTATCTTTGAAACCTCTTTGATCTTTTATTTGTAGTCTTGTAAAACTTAAAAAAGGAAAAAGACGACATTACACAAACTTTATCCTTAAAGAAAGTCGGTATAACTGTTACTGTTCTACTAAAATAGATCATATGATTTTAGTTCAGCATGCACACTAAAGTCTAAAATAAAACTGAAATATAGATGTAGACTCTGTTACTCTGTACCGGTTGGGAGAGGAGAACAAGGAAAAGTCCTGCAGGATAACAAGAATCTGACTGTTATTTTTTTCTTTTATCATTCTGGCCAGGAAAGTTAAATATCACGTTCAAGTTTTTTGCAGTAACTGTTTAAAAAGGAGACGTAAATGCACTGTTTCACAACCCAAAGGGGCTTTGGACTGGAGGCATTAAAAACAACTAAATCCCGACCCTAAAATAAACACATAACGGTGTCATTATGCTGACGAGCTGAAAGTAGCACAAAACTTGATTATCTCTAGAAGTTTACATATTTCTACTTGTTCACGTCCGTGTAAAACAAAAAGAAAAACAAAAAAAACAAAAAATATATATAATAAGAAACACTTAAATGAAGAAAGAGCAGTAGCTAAATTACTCCTGTCAAGCCAGTTCATTCACTTTTTGTCAGCTAGTTTCAGTAAAAAAAAATAAAAGATAATAATGCAAAATCCTTCGTCAGCAGTGCTCTGCTAAATAACGGCTTTTTAAAATCCACAACGCATCACAGTGTGCAAAAATGTAAAAAATATGTTTTTTTTTTAACAAAGCTGGAGGTAGTGTAACACATCTTAGTTTCTAGTGCATATTTGACTGCATTATGCATCCCCTCCCCACCCCCCGATCCACCTCAACCTCAACTGCATCATCTTCGTCATAATGGAGAGAAATGTCGTTAGTGCTTGAACAGAGTAGATTAGTACGCTCGAAGCTTGTCTTTGTCTCCTGGATGTCAAAGCAAAGATATCCTTTTGTTATAAACGAAAGCACTATGCTGTTGGATAAAGTGAGAGCCTTCTGACATTATATATAAATGATATATGTATATATTAAAAAAGGGGTACAAAAGCCTTTTTTGGGGCACTCTACCTTACCAACATTAAATTTTGCACTATGGGATGTACATGGCGTGAGGGGGTAAAGTGTTGTTTGTGTTTTACCAAGCACAAGAGAGCTTGTACAGTATAGCATAAAAATAATAAAAAAAAATATCCAAGCTTCTGGTGATGAACAAAACTAGGAAATTTATCACTTCATTTTGATACCATCACACTTTTCTGACCTTGTCTGAAGCGGGGGCCTGTCCATACACCCACACCCTTTGATCCAATCTGGAACCTGGACGTAGAGTAACAGCGGCCTGAAAGGCCTCCATGTGTGTAATACATGTCTGGATCAAAAAAATATAGAATGCTTTAACTGGAAATGGCCCACCCATCAACTTTAATCTGTTACCATGTTGGAGAGATGGCATCCTTTTGACTTAAATAATGTGTCGACTGTGGCGCATAGACGTGTTTTTGCCTTTGTGTGTGTTTATAAGTGAGAGCACCCATGTAAGAATGGGGAGAATATCCAGGGATTGTTAGCCAAAGTAGAGAACGACATGTCGCGTGCTGTAAACCTTTCCGATTGCAGGAATATGCTAGAACATTTCAAAGGGAAGAAAAGCTGGTTTAGGGGCAGTGGTTGGGGAAAAAATTCAACTGGTTTGTTGTTATTTATTAATATTAATTACAATGCATTTAAAAGTCTGTCTACCTCACTTACACCTTCTAAAACCTAAAAAAATGTCAGCAGTTAATCAGTGCAAACATTTTATAAGAGTCCACATTCCCCCCCTTCCTCCCCCCGTGCTCTCCAAAAAGTGTAGATGAAAACCACAGGGTCCCCTTGCTCTCAGGTTCAGATTGAGTTGTTGTCAGAGTGACTGATGGTAGCGGCTCTGGTCATGTGTGGTCAAAAGAACTAGCTGTGTCTTAAATATGGTAAAAGCTGTTGAGAAGTTGTATTTTGAATTTTCGTATTTGTATACTGGTATGTGTGAGAGTTTCATTTTGTTCTTTTTTTTCATATAAATATATGAGAGTAAGAAATATATATGTCAACACATACCCAAATGTTAACGTTTATGATGTTTTGGACAGGTTCGCCGCTTCTAACATTTTCTCTCTTCTCCCTGCATTCCTCTGTTCTTTGTATAGTTAAAAAAAGAAGAAAGAAAGAAAAAAATCACCCCAACTTTGTAGTTGAATTGTTGTGCATATAAATAACTGTACGATTTTTTTTGCCCTTTGTTGTTTATTTGCTGTCATTTTTCTTTTGTACAATAAATCATTTATTTAGCTTATGGAGGTTTTGTGTTCTTTTTTTTTGTTTTTTTTCTGTTGTTGTTGTTGATATGAGATGTAATTCTCGCTGCTGTAACCAAAATCCTTGTGTTGTCATGGACAAATGTAGAATAGCCGATACGTTTTGCATGTGTAAAAAGGCTGTGTGTTGTGTTGTTCGACTGTTAACTAAAGCTGAATTCTTTTCTTTCCATCCACCCAGATGTCAGACACTCAAATAAAATGGTGCATTTTAAAAACGAAAACAAACTTCAGAAGTAAATAAGTGATTGGAAAACAGTGCTGAAATGTGCTCCGCACCAGATTTTTTATTGTTACTTTTTCTACGTACACAAAAAGAAGTCTTGCCCGCCTGAAGATCATTTTTATCCCACCTTGTTGTACGTTCATGATTCTCTCCGACTTGTTTCACAACAATCTGTTTTCTCACCAGGGTCTTGAGCGGCTCGGTACAATCTCACCTACAGGAAAACCTTATCAAGGGTGCGCAAGTTTGGTTCTCAAACTCCTGCAACTTTTAAATGCAATCTTTGTCTAACCCACCCAAATCAAATAAATGACCTATTACAGGCTTCTGCAGAGGTGGATGACATGCAAAAGAAGGAATTCAGCTATTTGATTCAGGTGAGTTGGAGAAGAGATGCTGGATAGAAGATCTCTAGGACCGAACTTGGACACCTGTGCATTAGACCTAGGTAGCGTTTCTCCATCCTGGTCCTCGGGGACCCCTGCCCTTTATGTTTCAGTTACTTCCAACTCCAACAAACCTGATTCAGACTCATTAAAATCAGTGGTGTAGTCTAGGACTAAACCTCTACTGATGTGTGCTATTCAGTTTATCTTTGAGCATTAAAAGATGAGGACAAAATCCAACCTCTCTACCTGTATGAATAGTGCTCACTGCCATCACTGATTTATTTGGTTAACTTACAAACTGAAATGAGGACTAATGAGTCAATTACAGACAGAAAAACGTTGCTAGCTGAGAAATACACGTTGAAGCAAATAGTTCAAATTAAAATGAGCTTTTAAAAAAACATCCATGCGACTGAACGTCAACCAGCAGCTCTGCTAATGTTACTCATGCTATACTGGTGCAACTGGCCAGCAACTCTGTTAACTTCAACCAGCTCCCCAGCCCCGTCTGAGAAGATGGGAAGGGGATGATGCCTCTTTTGAGATTTAGCCCTGAAATTATGCATCAGGACTTGTTCCCTCTGCTAAAACCAATCAATCGCGACCCAGTTTAACAAAAACATAGTTGTCTCACGTCTGTGGACCAGCTTAGTAATGTTGTAACTGCAGGGCGGGGGTTCCTGAGCACCAGGCCTGAGAAACACTGGCCTAAAAAGAAGACACCAGAGCACCCAGACACGACTAACAAGGTGTCAGCTGACATTTCAATTAGGAACTAGTTAATGAAAATTTGATCATCGTTTCAGTGTCTAAAAGATTAAACAAAAAGATGAAAGTGCAGCTGGCAGAGTGAGTCACTGTGGGAGTGACGGTATATTGTTAAAATCGTATGAACTGAGATGAAATGTTCTTCCAGTGAAGCCAGCATGCCAGGTAACAGCTGGTACTTTATTAATATCAGAAAGATGTATTAAATAGTTGTTTATTCTTTAATGTGTAACCCTGCTGGTAAAGCAAGTTATGAATATAGACCATCTAAAGAGTAGGTTATTAACAGTGCTTGGGTATCATTTGCCAGATAAAGGAGATAAAAAAACTATTAGAATAAGTTTAGTTCAATGCATATCCAATCCATATTGGAGTTTGTTTTCATGCTAGGGTTCACTTTATTTAGACGAAAAGAGTGTTAATGTTTCTGAAACAACAATTGGTTGTTTTATTCATGCACCTCGGTTTTATGGAGTTATTGGATAAAGAAGTTAAGAAAGCATTTGAAACAGATTGCACATAATGGTTCACTCCGTGTAGCTGCATCGGTTCACCAATTCCATCAGACTTGAACAAGGTAAATACTAAGATGCATTAAAGTGTAAAAGACTTCTGCTAAGATGCAGCCCAGCAGAGGGAACCATGTGCTGGAAACAACATTTTCTCATTTAATTATTAATTCTTTATATTTCTCCTGATTTATCTTTTTTTTCCAACATCACATCTCTCCTTCATTCTGACCTTTGAAACGTTTTCCAGTGAACCAATCCTTGTCCTTTTCTGGTCTTTTCACATGTATGATACTATTTAAAAGGTAGTGGTTTGTTATGTGTGTGTCCATTTACAAGATCAACTTCAAGTAATTGGAGGAGCAGTGTAAGATGCAATGACAAAAGTTCATTCTATCATTCCCAAATCTCAGAAAGTAAAATTTTCTTCCCAAATGCCCATTAACTACTTTTGATGATGAATTTATTTTTGCATGTTTTCAATTTTGATGGCAGCTACATAAGTAAAAATAATTTTAGACAGGGTCGACAAAAAGCTGGAAAGTTACTTTGCACAAATTAAAAACGATGATTGTTTTAATTCTAATTGGGTTAGTTAAAAACGGATTATTAAGACTGGACATAAAAGAAGCATTTCAGGGGCAGAACTTAGCTGTGCAAATGTTCACTAACCTACAAATTGTCTTGCAGAAAAATCGTTCTCAGTTTAATATTATAAACTCACATCATGTGCAAAGTGTTAGGAACCATTTCCTTTCTTCTATTTATTTATTTTGTTATTTCTTTTCTCGTATCTGCTTCTGATTTTCAGGCTGATGACTCATCTGCATCACCTGTATCTGGTCTCCTTGTCCTGTTTATTAACCTGCTTCTGCTCTCCTACTGGTGCAAAGTTGTCTGTTTTCTTACAAAACTTCCATCTGTTCTGCTGGGATTTTTTTTTTTTTTTTTTGTCTTAGTTCAAGGGGCTTTTATAAGTCCTCAGTCAGCTTTGTATCATTCACCTGCATGCTGCCACTTTGCACAGCTGGGATCCAGTCTGAAATCCCCCCCTGCTCACTTTGGTCCATTCTCCAGCCAACATCACAGCTTCTCAAGGCTCATATTTTCTAAATACCCTCCTAACTGTTACATGGTTTCTATTCTCGCTCTTGTGTAAAATATGAAAAAATGGAATCAGGAGGAATCTCTGTGGGAATAAGTCAAAGTTTAAACTGGATTTTGATGGTTTCAGGTTGTGCATGCATGATGTTTACTGGAAATCCCTGAATTGGCTCAGAAACACTTATAGAAATAGCTTTCTGTAAACACTGGTCACCAAATAATTAAAAAATGCAGGTTAAAGCTCCATCGTGCAAAGTCATATGTGGACAAATTCCAGAAGTATGTATGATTTTATATTGCTAAATACAAATTATAAAACAGCATGTATCAAAGTTCAACATAAGCTTTCTCAACTAATGAGAACATTTTGTTTAATTACTTTTGATATTTTGGTATAATAATGAGTTTCTGTTAAATCCATTATCTGTACCAAGTTCGGTCCTTAAGATCTACCATCTTGCATTTACATTCATGCAACCCTCATCTAACACCTGAATCAAATAAAATGAGACGCATGTGAAAGTTATAGGACACCCTTGGCTTAGTCCAATGAAGAGTTGCAGGTAATTGGAGCCAATCTCAGCTGCATTTCAGTAATTTTCATTTTAAATGATCTTATTTTATGTTTTTAAAAATATTTTTTCAAACTGGAATTGATTATTTTATTCCATTTTAGTTGCTATCTCTATCTGCATGATTTTTAATTTGAAATCATGCTTGTCTTTACTGTTTTCATGTTTCTGTAAAGCACTTTGAATCCCCCTGTTGTTGAATTGTGCTATACAATGAAATTTGCCTTGCCTATCCCAGCAACCACTGAGCAAGAGGCAGGTCACACCCTGGACAGGTCCATCACAGAGAGATAACCAACCACTCACACACATTTACTCAGAAAGGACCATTTTGAATAGCCAGTTAACCTATCAAGCAAGTTTTCGGACAGAGGAAGGATGCCATTACACGGAGAGAACCCATGCTAACATGCTAAAAACATGCAAACTCCACACAGAAAGACCACTGTCTGAGCCGGGGCTCAAACCAGCAGTACCCACCACAACACCACTATGCAACACAGCTTTGTAAAATATATTATCCCTATTTTTGAGGTCATTATAAAAGTTTCAAGGTAAAATGTAATAAACTTTATCCTTTATTTGCGTTGTAAATACTGGAATAAGAAAATATTCTGATTAGCTTTATTGGCAAAGTGCATAGCCTTGAGAAGCACACACTCATACACATAAGCCTTTGGAGGCATCTTTATTCTTGGAAAACAGTAACAGGCAGCGGAGGTGGCAGGAAGCAGAGTCACCACGAGGCTAATTGGTGAGAGGGAGCGTTCAGAGGACAAAGGTTTAGTGTTGGGGTTCGGCTTGCCATTATCTGGATTTCATATAAGATCCTGCCTGACCCAATTAATATGCCACCTGATAGGAGGGCCTCTCATCAACCTAATTTAGAGAATCAATAGGAGACAAATGAGAGTGAGAACGAAGCTCTTTACGCATGCAAACAGACAAAGACCACCCAGTACAAGCTTGAGGAGCCTGATGCCAGCAATGACATAAACCTTTTGACAAATACTCACTCAACATAAACAAACATTCACACAGTCCCATGCTCCTGAAGTGCATCAATGTGCCATACACGTCATCAGTCATACCCACCCTACATAGACAAGGGAGGACATTGATGGATGTTTTTATTGCTTTGGCACATAGGGAGCAGTTGTACAAGCAGTTGGACATAAAGCGGTAGAAGCTGAATGCTTCTTCCAAAGCCTCAAGA
This sequence comes from Pseudomugil tenellus, assembly GCA_037177515.1. NCBI lineage: Eukaryota > Metazoa > Chordata > Actinopteri > Atheriniformes > Pseudomugilidae > Pseudomugil > Pseudomugil tenellus. Next base: position 24,811,379 of record JBAMHX010000004.1, read on the forward strand.
CTGCTAACATGATGAACTCTGGCCCAGCTTCATTCAATCCCATGGAGGTGCTTGCTGGAGAAAAAGAAAGTACAGTACAATGGGAATATTGAACATGTTACAAAGCACTCAAGAAAGGCCGATGGGGGCTGGGAGAATTGAGGAGGACCTTTATGGCAATTATAGCCATAAACTTTAGAAAGAAGGTGAATTGGGGGCAGCACTCAAAAGCCTAAATTGCTGGACACAGTCATCAGTAACACCTTTTTGTCTGGCTTGGTGACTGTTTAGAGTGGGGAGCTGTGCAGGAAAGATAGAAAATGTATGGCCGTAAAGAGGCTAACATGACCATAAAATAAACTATAACATTGACAAATGCTCATTAAAATTATTACGTCGTCAACGCTTTAATGAAAGCTTATCTTCGCTTTCAACATGCTTGACCAATAACAGTGTAGTTTCTCAACTGCCTGCACAGAAAACCATGCATATCTTTGATGTATTTGACTTTTCAGGGTGCAACTTGCAGACGTTAAACATCGGTTCACAAGCGTCTCATCTCTTGTGAATGACAGCTGTCAGTCTTTTGTGGTCCCCAGCAAACCATCTGCTTTTGGGCTTACAATTGCTGGCTCTGCTATAGATGGTGTGAGTTGCAGCCATGTTGGGACACGTTTCTGTACCATCCCACCTAAGAGTATACCTTCTCACAAGTTGACCACCCCTACCCTGAGGGATTTCCTTTCTAACCTAAACTAGGAAGAAAATTCTAAATTACAGTCAAGTCTGAACGTCAGTTTGGTGTTTGTTACTTTTTTTGGTCCTTTACCAAATTAAATGATCTACAGTGTACTTGAATAAGCATCATTAACAAAGAAAAAGAAACATAATGCAAGAGTGTAACATCTGAGAAAGGATTTCTGATCATGTCCTAATGATTACTGAAACCCCTAAAGCATCAGCTTCTCCTCTGTTCATATAAAGCAATCTGCACATTCCACCCACTTATTTTGAATGCTCCTCACAGCAGTGTGCGATTACTTGAAAGTCAGTCGGACATCTCTCTTTTGGCAACGACAGGAATCACCCTGAGAGCGGAAAACAAAACGCTGCTCACTGCCCTGCAGTAATAATCCTAAATCTGCCTCATTTTTTGGAACAAACCCTCAACCTGTGGCACGACGATAACTCAGTTGGAGTGAAAAGAATATTCTGTAAAGTTAATAAATAATCCAGATGAGGGAGAAAAATATGTAATTTCCCAAAACAATTTCACATAATAACAGCAAAGCTTTCATTGTTTTGCTTTACTGATGAAAAGCAGCGATAAAAATGATGGTTGGGATGTTTCAGAACAAACTTAAGGGCATGACGGGATAAAAACAGGAAGGTTATGTGAGGACACAGCTGCACTCGCTCTCTAATGCGGTAACGCTGGTTACACTTAAGTAATCCAGGTCACCGATCAAACATCCAAAAACACAACCCCAGATCCACTCAGTTGCTTTTTTCTCAGATGGCCTGTATTATCATACACTTCAGACCTTTTACATACATCATTAACTTTTCCTTCATATATCCACGATATCAATACTAAATTCTTTCTGACCTCTCAATTTATTTTACACTGCTTGCGTCCATGTCTTCAATTTATCTATGTAAGTTATTCTCTTTTCTGCATATTTTATAATGTGAAGTCTTATTTTCTTTCATTTTCTACCCTAAGGGCATTATAAAGTGTAAATAAACTGTAATGTTTGGAAAAATGTCCATTTTTACTTGAATGTCTCATTCTCAGACACAAAGTGGAGGCGAAACTAAAACACTAAATCCCCCAAAATCCAAATGAATATAAATATAGAGTATCTTTGCTGCTTTTTGTCCATAGTATGTGCATGTAATTCTCAAATTTTTAGTAATAACAGAAATAAAAATACAAAAATAAATGTAATGTAAATGATGAAATATAGAAGTGGGAGAAGAGATGCCATCAGTTACAGTGCTGGCCAATAAAAAGGGGTTGTGCATTTCTTTGAGGGGCTTGAGCAGTCAGTGAAAGGCACTGTGGGGTCTCCATAGTTCACATGGCAAACTCTCAAACACCCACAGGGGGGTGTCCACCCTCCCTCTCCTGTCATGCCTTAACTGAGGCAAGTGTTGACACAGTGCTGGCCAATCTAATTTTGATTGTCAGGAGCAAGGAATGGTGATCCTCCCCCCACCCCCCTTGAGATCATCAAGTTCATTTCTCTGGTTGCATAGGGATTTTTTTTCCTTCCCTGTCCCTCCCCAGCACCCCACCTCCCCACCACTAGAACAATATTCAGCCGTTCCTGGGCCTCTCAGAGTGAGCTCACTGGAGTTAATCTCTCAGGCCTCTCTCCTCTCTATTGCTGCCTCTCTCTCGCTCGCACTCTCTCCCTCTCTTTCTATTCAAAAAGCCATTTGAGAACAGCTTGAATTAGTGACAGTTATTATTCAGACTAATGAGTAAAATCTCAAAAGGCAACAAAAGTGGACTGTGACATCAGCTATACCAGCATTCATAAATCATTCATCCTTAGCTAAAGGAGATTTATCAATAAGTGGATGACAGATATATATATATATATAAAATTTCATAAGTTGCATATA
>JBAMHX010000004.1:24814091-24830067 GCA_037177515.1 Pseudomugil tenellus
TGTGTGTGTATGCAACTTATGAAATTTTAATCGTTCCACCATTGAGGTGAAAAGAACCAGAAATATCTGTGGATGCAACGTGAAAACATTTAAAGGAAAATCTGTGAAATGTCACTAAAGCTTCATTGTTTTCCCAGATCTGTAGCATCAGAGAAGACAGATGGCTCTCTGCACATTTAGTGTGTGTGTGTGTGTTTCACAAACTGAGGAAGGTAAAAAGTAAGGTTTACTAAAAATCTTTTACATTTCATTTTTTAAAACTATAATAAATGTAAATAACAAAATTTAAAATAATCAAAACCATAATTGCCCATCTTTACTGAATGATAAATGAGCAGTGAATTAAGATGCATCCATTATTCATGCTATTCTGTGATACTCTAATTTAGTCCAATGCTTTCCATCATTTTAGATTTAGATATGCATGGTGCGTAAATGCAAAAAAGATGGTTACTTAATGTCTTTTGTGTGGTGCAGAATGAGGGGGCAACTGTGCAGTGATAAGCTACGACATTGGGTTGATGCCTCTAAACCATGTGTAATCAAATTCGAACAGTTGGAGACATTAGGACAGATGTTCATTTTCTCAATGAATTCTCTGCCACTGAGATTCACGGACAGTCCAGCAGCGTGTGGTGTAATTAAAACAGAAATGCAAATGTAGAATTGGATTGGTCAGGCTACTTTAATGCTAAATAATACCCCCAGTGATAATGCTGCCAAGGTATATGCACATAAAAACCAAACTATAATTTAAAAATTGCACTAATTACAAGCATTATTGTTGTTCTCACAGAAATATTAATCAAGTAGGATAGAGTATTATTTTTAGATGCATTATAAGCAGATGGACTATTTAAAATGCAGTTTTACAAAATGGCCAGATGGGAGCAGTACAACTAAAGGTCTAATTCAAGATTTGTCTTGCTCTCTACCTTCCCATCTCTTGCTCTGCCACTGGTACTATTGGTCCAGTTTTTTCTTTTTTAATGAAACCAAAAGGATCTGATGATATTTTTGTCAAATAAAATCTCTCAAGTCCATTTTATTTGCAATGAAGTAAAACCAATTTCATTCTTATCCAGAATTTGAGGGGAAAAAAAGCAAAAATGTAAAAAATGCAACTCGGCATCATTTAGTTTGATTAAGGTTTTCACATAAACCTAAAAATCAGCCGTGGTGATGATACCTGCAAAACCTTCTTACATTGATCAGACAGAAAAATATAATGAGCAGAAGCTTATTTGGTATAAAAAGTCATTTAACCATCATAATTAGCTTTGTACAGTGCAAGTTAAGATGCATTAGCATAAAAACTAGATTGATCTATAATAGTTAAATCTCACTCATTACATTGTAAATTCAGCGGAAAAAAGAATCAAAAGAAAATTAAAATATTTCCCAGACCGTGGTGAGCTGTGACACTTTTTAACCACACAAGTCTCACTGCTAAAATTAGTAAATAACTGTTTGCACTTGAAGCGAGAGCACAACTGCAGCATGTCAGAAGCAATCTTGACATCACGGAAAACAATTTAAAATCAAAAGATCAAAGGTGAAAGGTCAGAATTATTCTGTCAGGTTTGGTGGGGTCACTAAGGGGGAAGTACTGACCAAATCAGAGCCTTAAAAAAAAAGCACAAATCCTTTACAAAGACACCTCTTACATGCCTGAACAAAATTACACATGGCTCCTTTGTTATTTAAGAAATATATGTTTGTAAAACCTAAAGCCAGGGGAAAGGGGGGTGTGTTCGGACATAGGTGCATGATTTGCAAGCTGTCAGATGACGGCCATGCAGATGAAGAGCAGTAGCCCCTTATTCTCCATCCAGTGCTGGGGGCTCCCCGCCCCCCTCACTCAACGCCTCTCCATACCCCATGGGAGGAGGTCTGTTGCGCTGTGGCCACACTAAATCAACATCGTCCTAATGAGGTGTCACACTTGACCCCCAGCAGCCTCAGCCCCTCACATGGGTGTCAGAGCCACAATGAGCGACCCTCCATCTCCAGCGCCTGGCTGACACATTTTGATTCATGAGAGAGCCTGGGCCCTGTCAGGACAAAATTACCCCTATCAAAATGCCACCATCAACACGTTCATCAACCCCACCTCTGAATCCGCCTTTTTTCTTTCCTGCGGAAAAAAAACTATTCTTCTCCAAAATCAACATGCTGTGCATGCGCCCACCCTCGGCCTCCTTAAAAGCGAGCATTTGCTCACAGTCATACCTCCAGACACCTTACATGCAAATGCATGTTCTCACTGATCACCTCCCATTACAACCAGAAAGGCCTGCCTGTCTTTAGTCGGGGTCCAGCCTTCTGTTCCTTAATGGCTCTCTGAGTGATGAACTCTGTGTCCCCCAGGTGTTAGTGAGCCTCTCTTCTGACCTGCTGACCCAAAAACACTCCTGATGCAAACAGGTCCTCGCCGCTAATAACAAACTAAGACTGAAATTTGCACGACATGCCCCATTGAGACTAAATGCAGCAAGACAGGACTGCCGATTGCACATGGGGAGGCCATCATCACTTTGACAGAACCCATCCAATCATGATCAATATCACCATCCATTCTTTGTTACTAATAAAGAGAGCAAATTAAACTTGTAAGATAAAGAAACACTTCAGAAGGAGCGTCCCTCCTCTTCTGCCCCTGAAGATCAGCTCCATCATTGTGGACACAGCTGAGGCATCACCATGGGACCAGATCATCTCCCACATAATCAGCAGCAGATGCTCTCCCGTGAGTCAGATGCAAGGGATCAATGTCAGTAGCCAGTCTTACGCCACTCCACAGTTCAGTTATCAAAAAATTGTCACATCCTTTGTTACAACTGAGAACAAGCCTGTTCTGCGTTTTACAAGCGCAACCCACAGCGTGTGGCCCCTCGCTGAGAAGATCATTTACTGTTAGCTGACACTTAACTCAGCCCACTGTGGTAACCATCTGCTCCAAAAACTTTCCCCTGGGTGACAAAAGCAGTCTAGTAAGACAAGTATACCTGTCAACCAACTGGTCTCATCACTAGCCAGGACAAATGCCCATAATCTCAACATCATTATCGTCCACAATGAGGCTGTGAAACTGTCACTATCTATTACTTAAACCATCAACTACTTCTAAGCAGCCATGTGACTCATTATGCGCACTTTTATGGCAGGGCTTTAATTTAAAATTCTTTACCTCGAGAGGCTGCAAGAGCATCATAAAAATGACAGAAATATTAATAGCTAAATACACTGTATATCAATGCATAGCACATTATAAATGGCTCATAAACTGGAGTTAATATAAAGCGTTAATGAAACTGCAGAATGCTATAAACCAACACCAAAAGTCATAAAGCAAAGGTCTCTTGTGTCTCATTTGTGTCTAATTACAACAGCATGATAATTAAGTCTGTTTTGTTTTAATTAAACAAGTAAATGGTGCATTGTTACAAAACAAAGCTTCAGATCTGATTCAGTATATCGCATACTGTGGGTATATGACACTTAATACGTGCAATACGTGCATTTCATTGATAAATCTGATTGCAATGATGTCTGCATGGACTTTACATTTGAAATGTAAATGTTACATTTGAGTTTTCAACCTCAATCAAGTTCGTGTCACATATCTCACTCATCACATGCAAGTTTTGTATCATTGTTTTCATATAAAACTGCAAATTCTGGACAGTTACAGAGCATTTACTCTTCCACAAGATCAGTGAGGTTTATTTTAAAGCATAAATGGGGTTTTTTTGCAAGACCATCACATAAAACAGTGTAACATTAATCTTCTTGTTAATCAAATGAATACAAGCCGTCTATGCAAATGTGATCTGAATAAGAGATACCTGAAAAAAAAACTTCTGTCTTCTCTCAAAGCAGCTGGCTAAGTTCTTTCATGCAGGCAACAGCAAAGGAAACATGATTCCCCTTTGAGTGTTTTTGCTCTTCATTTACTAAATGCTGTAAGATGGAAAGATAAGCTTCTCTTGCAAAGGAACTGCTTTGACTGAAAGCTTTCAGTCTGCATAATGTCGAGCCCAATCAGATTGGACTTTCTTCCAGTTCTTCTTCAGTACTTTTAACCAATAACAATAAGATAAAAAAAAAGATGAGGAGATTAGAAATAATCTACTTTAAAATTCATAAAAAGAAGCACCCTTAGCTTACTGTGACCTTTATGCCAGAGTTGAAAGGCGCTTTGCACTGTTTTTGTCATGAGAGGAAGCCAGCAGCAGTCGTGCTTGTATGTTTTTTTTTATGTTTTTTTCTCATAATAGTTTGATAAACTATTTTGTTATCTTGAGAAAACAAACTTTCTTTTGTCTTTCAACATGGATGAGAGCTTAGCCACTATCTTATCTCTAACACCTCCTCAGCTGATGGGTCTGGCGTCAGCTTGATTCTACGAGACATCTCAGAAAAATTTGCAGTACAGTCAAACCAGCAATGGACGCAAGCTGAGGTTAGATACAAGAGCATCTGTAACCGATCAATGCATCTGATTTTAACTGTTAGGTCTGACAAAAACTGAAATTACTATTAATTTTTACCAATTGATCATTCACAAAATGTCACATATGCACCACTGTCGCCCCTCCCCTCAGCTGGATCAATTTTAATAAATGAAATCAGGTTTGAGCACTTATTGAGCAAATCTTAATCATATCGAGAAAACAGAGTTTTTCCTGAGCAAAGGAGATAAAATGCCCCGTTATGAGAAAATGGTTCTTTTTATCTTGAGATAAGGAGAAAAATTGACAGTCAAGCACTTCCATTGTCAGATTTCACACATTGCAAATTGTTTATCAGTAATTATTCTTCCTATGTATAAAATGTAGCTGCAAAACGACGCCACACGTTTTCCGCTTTGTAATGACTCCAGTAGAGAAAAGTAAAAGATAGCACATCGATAAAATGAAATAAATCCTACCAGCCATTCTTGACTACATGGGTCTCAATCAACGCAACGACCAGGAGATCACTGGTTCAAATCTCGATTCATGCAGTGGCATTCCTGTTTGCATGGGTTCTCTCCAGGTACTCCGGCTTCATCCCACCATCCAGAAACATGCATGTTAGATTGATTGGTCATTAGAAATTATCCTTAGGTGTAAATGTGAGTGTGTCTGGTTGTTTTGACTGTGATGGACCGGCGATATGTCCAGGGTGTACCCTGCTTCTCTCCTGATGGGCTGAATTGGATGAAGCCGTTTAGAAAATAGATGGATGGATGAATCAGGTTTAAACATGTAACAGTCAGTCATCATGCCACATTACAACTGATACACATGAACACGACCCTGCAAATGCATTTTTATTCATCACTAAAAAAAGGCAACAGAAGTTTCAGCTGTGACGTCTGTATCTATTGTATCATCATTGATCAGCTTCTACATGCATGATGACTAGATTTGGATAAATATCTCAGTGAAACAAAATAAGGTGGTTGGTTATTCATCAGTTGCTATAATCAGGCATTTTAAATGGTAGTTAGAAAGAAAATACATTCACATGGAAGTTAAAAAGACAACATGTATACTTCTCACTATTTTCACTGTGATTCTACAGGATACACTGTAACAAGTATTTTTGTACATGTGAAAGTTACCGCCGTGCTTCTCCCCTGGGTCTCAATGATCATGCAAATGACAACGAGAACAAAATCTCAGTTTACTGCTCACTCTTGAGTAAACTACTGTGAACCCATTATGCAGGCCGTAATGAACACAGCCTCACTAACCACCTGGTGAAACCGTAGCAACCATGCCAAACATCTTAGCAACCACTCGACAAGCCTCTCCATGATAAGCACCGCATTGCAATGGCTGTTCTTCAAAACTATAAAGTAACACCTGGATGTTATTTTGAAACCTAACAATAAGAGTTTTGTGTAGCACTAACCTTTATCCAGAACATCTATTGGGGTCTAAGCTCTACCTCTTGTGCATCGTGTGGGTCATTCGCATCACCTAATGATGACAAATGAGGGTCCTGGGAGTTAAAGTTTCATGACGGCTAATATTTATTATTGCATAAGAGAGCCAGGAATCATCTTCTGCACCCTTGTAATTTTTAACTGTGACAGTTTGTCAGTCCACATATCTCCTGACGTGATGTCAGTTCTACGTTGCTTCGGTTTCTCACTTCCTGACGTTTTTTTGGGGGGGGGAGCTGAAGTCATCCACAGAGCTGCAGGACAGCACTTCTGTCTTTTATAACTGCAAAGTATTTTAGACAAAAGAGGATAGTTAAAAGCTTCTGACCACTTAAGATGACACATAATGGAGGACCGTGACTGTGCAGTCTTTTGTGTTTGAGAAACTTTTGATTCACTTAAACCACTAAAACAAGAACCTTTCACACTCACACAATGGCCTTTCTTTTCTTCAACTTTGCACTGCACAAGTGGGGAGCAAATTGTATGTTTGCACATGTGTGGCATGTGTGTGCTTGTACGAGTGCGCACGTGTGGGCATGTGACCCCTCCTTTCTACGTGTATAACAATCACACACATGCACACCACCCTTTTTTTTAGTTTAGAGAAAAGCGAAATCATCCAGCAACTGTTGAGGTCCTTTACAAGCTTCTCCTCCAAACAGAAAAAAGACTAAGTATCCATGGGAATCTTAGCACGTTAGGGAGGCCTTCCTCCCTTCCTCTCATCTGCTCTCCCCCGCTGCACCCATGGACCACTGCAATTGTTTATTTTCTCCTATTGAGGCTGCTCCATTCACTGGCACTCACATTTACTCTGCTCAATTGGGGTGAGACAGCACTTATTCGAGGAGAGGAATGTAGCGTTCCACTGACAGAGCAGCAAGAATGCAGCAGAAATAATTAAAACTTTTCCAAAGGAGAAGGTACAGCTGAGTGTAAGGGCGAACAACGTCAAACCAAACAATAAAGACTGGCAGGATTTTCTGCTGTGATAAGTATATCCGCACATCACCTTCACGCTACAAACCAAAAGAGTGTTTGAATAACACACAATGCTGGAAAGAGGCGCCAGGAAGGTCTTAACTGGAACTCCCCCTTGAACAATGAGGTGTATTCTTGTAAGACGTAGCATGTCTTTCGACCTCACTTGGAAAAGCAAGGAGCTGGACTGTGGAGTTCATCTCCATGACCTTTCCTCCTGCAATCAGAGGAGATATCTCCCACTGCATTCTCCTCTTCGTCACATTTATTACCTTTCACATTAATCAGGATGTGAGGAAAACCCTGTAACGCCACCAGTGCAGCTTAGATGAAGATCTTTTACTTTGGGAAAACTCATACAGAAAGGTGGCTTGATCTGCATTCAGCTTTTGTTACAATATTTGCAGCGATATCACACTCAAGGTGTTGTTTTCAGACAAAAATCCTGTGCAGACAGATCGCTAGTCAAAGCAGCCACAAATTATAAAAGACATTTGAAACAAAAGGTCACCAGATGACAGACAGAGAGGTAAACAAAAGATATGAGCCGTGTTTATAGGTAGAAGTGCTGATGAGAACAGAAAGTTTAGGTGTAAAAAAAAACAAACATTTTAACCTCATTTTAACCTCACAGTAACCTCATTTTAACCAACATTTTAATTTGTTTTGTCTCTTAATGAATGTGACAGATGTAGCATGATTTGGAGGTCAATGCAGATGTGAAAAGTTCGGATTAAAGTTTTTTACTCTGCTAAAAGCTCAAAGTAGTGAAGGGAGTAGTTGTGAAGGTCGTTTCTACCTTTTCTACTTGTTTATACTCACCTCTATGCAGCCTAAAACCACAGTATGCAATAAACGAAAGGAAGTAACACTTCTAGTGTACACTATATGTCTAGTCTAGACATGTAGTGTATTTCAAGCTTAACATTAAGCTGCAAATAAGAGATTTTGTCATCTGGTTTTAAAAAAAAAAAGCTAAAGGTGACGCCTTGTATTATTGGATAATTAAACTTCTGCTACTGTTCAAATCAAACTAGAATAATTCTAAATAATAAAAAAACGAATATTCTGAACAAAAAATAAGAACAAGAAGATGATTGTAGAGCAAGGGGAGATTTTCTCAAAGGTCACATCAGTTAAACTTTAGAGTTAAAAAAAATAAACCTTATCTGCCCTCTACTGGTTGCACATGCGCAGCACATAAAGAAACATGAAAGCTTCTCTGTGCCGAGGCATGAGAAAATATTAGGTTGGTGTCCTGTTGTTCCCACAATGCTGCTGATGCTGCTGCATTAGAGTCAACATCCGTGCACCTGACACATGCAGACACGCACTTGCAGCCAAATTCCAGGAGAAAGCTACAGAAACGCTAAACTTCTTTCTCTTCCACTTAAAGTGTAAAAACATTTTCTCACTCGTTTTTAGTTGGTATGACTCAGAATGAGGGTCATGAAGTGCCAGAAAGTGACTTTTTTTTATCAATTACTTTACTGTCACCTTAGAAAGACTTTAAGGGGAAGTTATGAGAGACACACACAGAAAGAGAGTTCTGAGGGGTGAGAGGAAGAGCGCTGAAATAGGACCTCTTTTTTTCTCTGTGGTTTGTGCTGGTAATATGAAGTAGCAGTATGTTGACAGGGTTAGATTACCTACTCTGCCACTGTACTGCAGCTGCACGCCAGAGCCTCTCTCTCGTCTCTAAAAATGGATAACACCACTGAGTATTATTACTATGACTACCCTGACAATGGATCACAGGAATGTATTTACTTGGGCCTTCCTGGCTCAAACATCTTTCTGCCCCTGATATATTATCTGATATTTTTCACAGGATTTTGGGGCAACCTCTTTGTCATCTCAGTGGTGATGAGCAAAGGGAAGAGAGCTGGTCGTTTGGTGGACACTTTTGTGATCAACCTGGCCTTGGCCGATCTCATTTTTGTCCTCACGCTGCCACTGTGGGCCATCTACAGCCAGAACAACAACTGGGACTTTGGATCAGCCAGTAACCTGGTGTGCAAGCTGAGCAGCTACATTATTTCTGTGAACCGCTTCTCCAACATCTTCTTTCTCACTTGCATGAGCATTGACCGCTACCTGGCCATAGTAAAACTGATGGATTCGAAGTACCTCAGGACTAGTCAGTGCATCCGTATCACTTGCACTGCTCTTTGGATAATCTCCCTGTTGCTCGGCATCCCGTCTCTGATCTACCGAGAAGTGAAAACACACTTTCATGTGCAGAGCTGTGCAGATGATGACAGCTCAGTGGTATTTTCTTGCATGAGTCTGGTCATGGTTTTAGTCACCTTCGTCTTCCCAGTATTAATTATAATTGTCTGCTATGGCAGCATCATCATGCATCTCAACAAGCACTGTGTTGCTGCTGGAAATCCTAGAGCTGAAGCCCGTCGCAGACACTCCCTCAAAATGGTCCTGTGCATCATCGTAGCATTTGTGGTCTCCTGGCTCCCCTTCAACATCTTCAAATCTATTGCGATTATCTCAAAACTCTCAGACGCCGCCGACACCTGTGAAGTTATGTTTGTGAAAGCATACTTGCTTCCTCTCTCGTCCTGCCTGGCATTTTTCAACAGCTGCGTCAATCCAGCCATCTACTTTTTCTTGGACAATCACTTCAGACGCCGAGCAGCCGTTTTGTACAAGGGCTGCGTTGGAAAAGGGAAGCTGTTGCCTGATTTCAACTCCTCTTTTTCAGTCACCAATGGTGGAACTACAGAGAGTTGTGGGACAAATGGTGGGCCGACTCAGCTTCAGATGTTACAGTCGGAGGAGATGACGAATGTGTAATTGTGGAGGTGGGAAAGTCAGTATTTTACACTGTCTGACAGCTTATTATTTTTCCTTTGAGTGACAGATCTCTTCTTGTTTCTCTTACAGGGTTTTATCAGAGGAGCATCATCAGAAAAAGATTTCAGTTTGATTTTGTTTATTGTTCAGGAAATTTTATATTCAGTTAGTAAATTACTTTCATTACCTTATATATCCATCATGTTTATTGCAGATGGGGTCTCTTTTTTATTTACCATTCAGCATTATCTGCATTGATCATAACCAGCAATAACTGTAGCATCATTTAGCTTTGTAATATAGCAGATAAGAATCATTACATTAAATGTTACATACAGACTGCGTTGTCTTCACTTTTCTCTGAACAAATATTGGACATTGAATTATGGAAAATGTCTTCATGAATTTATATTTTAAAAACAAATTCATAAAAGGCATATTTGTACATTTAGACAGAAGACTGAAAACCAAATTATTTTATCACTAAATCAGTTGAAAAACATCTTTTTGTTATGAAATATTGTAGCAGATGAGTTTTTAGAATTACTCTTCGATTAAATGTGAGAGTTTGATCATATTTATTTAATTGTGCTGGAAAATTGTGATAAACTGCTCATCTAATGTAATTTCACCAAGCCAATACGATTTTTAACTGAAATGAAAATATTTGCTAATTAGCTCTTTCTTAATTATACAAAAAAAACCAACAAGCTTCATGGAAATTGCAAATTTAACTGCATCAAAAATCGCTTTTACGAATTCTAAAACTTCTTACACTAGAACTATACACACGTTTGCAAATAATTCTTCAAGTAATAATCTGTCTTCTGTGTTGGATCTTCAAAATGCATGCAACAAGCATTTGCTTTGCAAAAATAACTATAAGTTGTATTCATTTAAATTTATACAAAACATTTTGGTGTACGTTTAAAGGCTTGACCTTGTATGATTGGATCTGTCACATCTACTTGTGACAGTTAAAGAAGACCCCTACGTCTTCCTTAACTGTCTTGACATCAAAGACAGCAAACAGAAAACAGCACAAATTCATGTACACATATACACACACATCATGGAGGTTCTTTTGCAAAAATCAATTTAATCATTAAATGTGGTACAAATGCGGTCACTTTAGAAATTGTGAGTATTTTACATTTGAAAACATTTTAAGACGATGACTGCGTGGAGAAAAGACTCGGGCAGCAACTTGTCAACCTCGAGGTAACCACTACAACAGGAAGCAAGAAAGAAGGGGGGTCGAGGGGGGAGTTGTTACAATTTCTTATGAGAAATTCAACATTAGTTGTAATCAGAAAAAAATTTTCATAGATTGAAAAAGCTGAAAAAATAAGAAGAATGCTGACCACAACAGGCATTTAGCATTTTACATCTGTCAGCTGTGAAGTCTTCTGGGAGGAAGTTCATGTTTCCTTTGCTTTGAAAAGTGTGCTCATGAGGCCAAGGGAATCATGCATAAAGCGTTCTACAATGTCAAAATCTTATTTCTCAGAATTCAAAAGTATTCATATGACCGAAGGGGAAGTCATGCCCTTGAAAGTTCAAATGTTCAAGTGCCCACTTGTTTTTCAGTGTTAAGAACACTATGAATCAGGCGGTTTCAAAACTACGAACCAGGTTAGTTGCCCCACTGTGAATTCTTCGGTTAAATGGCCCTTTTCACATGACTTCACACTATTTCTGTCTAGGATCAAGTTCTCACAGTCATGTATTTTTTCTGCAGATCACTCTTCTGACCAAAGTGAATAAAATTATGCTTTACAGAAATTACAGTTAATGTGCAGTTATTTTCTATAAATGTTTCCTGTTTTGTACAAATGAAAACAATCCTCCTTTCCAAGATCTACTTCAGGTGTTCCATCACATGGATAATTCATGATTTTGCAGTAAAATTCTGTTTGCTTTTGTGTCACAGCTGACGACCAGGTTTCAGCTTTAAAGCGAGAACCATTGACCACAAGTGGCCGAGAAAACGCTGTTGCTCTGAGGTTTAACATATTGCTGAAGTGTTTACTTCAACCAAAGCAGCGGAAAATATGTTGGTTCATTTTCATTTTACCTTCATGTGACGTTCAGTCGTAAAGAAATGTATTGGACCACCATCGCTTACCAGCATTTCCTTTTCCTTTTAATGGTACGTTTGCTTAGAAAACTGAAACTGGTCTAATATTTTTACCACGACTGTATGTCATGCTGAAAAGTGTCTCCATGTTTGGTATCTAAACTCAGAAATTATGGCAAACAAATGATGAGTTTGAATTTAGTGTTTGGCAAATGTTGGACCAGCTGATGGGTCTTTGAACATGATAAATGACCTTTTTATCTAAACTAACTGAATAAATTGTATTTTATTCTTTGACTGTGAACATTTAAACATTTATCATACAGCTACGTAAAAAAGAAAGTGCACAGAGGGAAAAAAAGGAATGTAAAGAAATGATAAGGAGAAGGAACTTATTCATCCCCCCAACACACACACATACACACTTAAATCTGAGTGCTTCGTTGCGTGACATATTAGATGGGTCATCTTGCACGCGTTCTCTAAATGTTAGATGGATATAACAGTCAGTCTCCTTATAAATAAAGTGCTTTTTAGTGGATTTGATTCACCACTGTGTCAACGATATGCCTAAATTCAGATCTTATTGTACCGGTATTGTGTACTAACTTTGTTGTTCATGAGTTAATGTGTAAGAAAAAAGATGCTAATTTCCAAAATATAACTTTGCAATAATGGTTTTATTTTGACATTTGTGATAAAAATGAAGATAAAAATACTGATGTTTTATTTTTTTTTTTTGTAATTATCTGACAGCCCTCTAGTATAAAGAAATAAAATAATCTTAAAAATATAAACTACGTTTCAACAGCATGTAAAACCCCCATCAAGCACAATATGATGAGGTAATTATTTTTTATAGGATGCTGACATTTTCTCGCATCATTTACAGTCATTTTTGTCTACTCCTCATTTCACTGAGGTTTGTGGGCATCTGCAAAAAGCACAGGTCTCATTGGGCCCCCACAAGAGGTCGAAGTGTGAACTTGGATGAGCCGTTACAACAACTTTATTTTTGAGACTTGTTTGTGGGTGTGCTAAGATAAAAAACATCTTAAACCTAGTTATGGCTTAAGAATAGTTTGACAGAGGAAAGCTCATAGTCAGCTCGAAACTGAGAGGTGTTTAACTCTTTGGCTGCAAAATAAGCTAAAAATGTAAGTTATTTTGCTGAAAAGTTCTGTTTGTTTTTTGCCGAATGGCTTCTTTTATGGTTTTCTATGCAAACTATCCAAATACAAGCATTGTTGCCATGTTCTTTTAATAAAGAAGAAGCATTCTCCAATCAACCATTCAGCGCTTTTCTAATTGTACCATCATTATCTTTAACATTTAATGTACTGAGGGCTGTAGAGGTTTGACATATAGTTCTTGCATGTTCATTTATTTTGTTTTATTTTTTTAAAAATCTTTCTGAGCTTTGCAGAGTCTGACCTCACAGTACTGCTGGGAAGATTGGTAACTGCTTTGGATGTTTTCTTACTATAGAATTATGGATTATGGGTTGTTCAAAAAGCACATTATGACCCTTCATATTTGAATGAGTGACAACAGCTGCTTTTATAAGATCACTGCGGATGTTCCTCCTGAACACTTGAGCCTTTAAAGGTGTGATGATGGTGACTTGCCGTCTGTATCGCGGAGAGTTTTTAATGCCCCACTTCTGCAGTCCAGCTGAGTTCTTGGTGAAATAAATGACATTGTCTAATAAGTTTTTCTATGAAATGTAAAATATCTTTGTCCTGCATTGTGTTTAACTTTTTCAACAAAGTTGATATAGAATCAAAATGATGTAAATTCAAAATATTTTCCAATAAAATGACACCGTTTAGTATGTTTTTTTTGTTTTACATTTTCTTGTTTAGGATATGCTGTCACAAAATAGTTATGTAAAGTATAACTGTGGTAAAGAAGAAAACTCCTGCGACAGTGCATGATTAGTCAGACGGTTATTCTGCCAGTCTGGAACACACATAACGAAAGGTAAGACCTTGGCACTGGAGCCTTATGAAACTCTACTGATACTTAATCTGACAGTTTCTTTTCATGTTGGTGGTGAGACTATGAACTTGACATGTTCTCACAGCATTTTTGCAGTTTTGTTTTTTTTGTTTGTGGCTGCTCACTTCTCATAAGGGAAACATTTTTGTCATCCTCTGAGATAATTCAATATATGTAAAAGCTGCAAAATGAACATTAAATCTTTCACACCACTATATCACTGTGGAATGACACACTTCAGAAAGACAATTTAGCCGGTTGGTTCTAGACATCCTGAGGGTGGGACATGACAAAGAAATGTGTATGTTACTTTTTCTGCCATTCAAGCACCCACATATGTTGTGCACAACAGATAAGCTAAAATTTAATTATGGATATGATTCCAAACTAATCATGATTATTGATACATGAACACTCATTTCTCACTTGTTGAAAGGGAAATTTATCTTTGAAGCCATATTGTAATCCAGTAAGAAATGATGCTGCAATTAAAATAATTCTGTTACATCAACAAGAGTCCAGTAAAAACCACAACAAAGATCTCAACATGGATCATTTATACATAATAGTTTTAAGCAAAACTTGAAGGATTTTAAGGGGTTAAAAAATATTAAAACCGGGATCAGGAAATAGGAAAAAAACATGAGGATGAACATGGCTTTTGACCTAAAACATTATTTTGTTTTTCTTATATGAGTGATTGTGCAGCTCGTGTAAAGAGAAAACTGTGATAATTCAATTCAAATAAACTTTATTTGTATAGCGGCATTTAAAAACAATGTAATCTCAATGCGTTTCAAAGAGATCGGCCAATTCATAAAAATAGTCTTATATAGGAAACCAGCAAGATTGCATTGAATCTTGACTTGAAAGGAAGAAATGAGAAATAAGACCTCCAAAAAAGGAGAAATAAGAAATAAGACCTGCAAAAAAGGAGAAATAAGAAATAAGATCTGCAGAAAAAAAAGAAATAATGATGCCAGTACTGTCAAATACATTGAAAATAAACAAATAAAATAAATAATTGTGATAGGATGTGACTTAATTATTCATTTTCTGCATTTACCCTGCATGTTTCAATTTTTCTTTTTATCCTATTAATATTTTTTTTATTCATAGTCAATTTGGTCAGAATTTGGCAATAGTTTACATTTTAAAGTTATTATGATGTGAAACGATATGAACAAAGTGCTGCAGTATCGTTTTCTCATGCAGAGCATCCAAGTTTAGATCAAGCCATTGCTGTTGCAGTTAAATATGAAATGCCAAGGCTTTATTGTCCATTACAATGTTAGATAAACCTCATTTATTCAGCATGTTGAATGCCCTTTTTTAGCTCGCGAATAGACTTTTATTTTTCACAAATATACAGACACAATTGTTAACTATTAAGTCTTTGGTGAAAATCTTTTTGTCTGAGGGGAAAAGGGTAATAAATTCAGATATTTATAAAGAGTTTTGTTATCTACAAAAAAACAGGAAGTTTTTCCACAAGGAAACTAGACTTTTTTATCACAACAACAGTGGTCGAAATATTCATCAGTCCTCTTGTGACTTCCCCACTTAAATTTAAATTTCTTATATCAATGAATAACTTTCACAATAAAGCTGTTTGATAATTCCTGATTTAATCAATATTAACTTACTTGTATCTTAAGCTTAAATTAAAAAATGTTTCAGTCATCTAGATACTTCAGCTGCTGTACAGTTTTAGTGGCGAAGCTTGTGATGAGTACACAATTCATCGAGATGCGTAACATCCTTGTAGACATAGAGATACACCTACATAATCTCTGAATTTATGTTTTACAACTGAAAGACTATTATTAAGAAATTATGTACAGTATATATATGTATAGCAAACACATTTATAGGTGTATGAGCGCAGCATTGCACCTTCAAGAAGTTCTGCTTTTGTGTGTTTTAACTACACCAAAATGAGGATCATGTTATGCAGTATTCATTTATAATTAGCAAGTCATGTCATGTTGCGCATTTCCCTCCTATTGTTCAGTTTTTCTCTGTGGCTGTGTAAATACATATGTTAATCATCATGCACATAAAGGTTTAATGAATAAAAGGAAATTTTATTTTTAATCTTTTTTGTTTCATTTTCTGTTTAAAATGCCGACTGATGCTGGCACATGGTTTATATCTGGTAT
>JBAMHX010000004.1:24834051-24848400 GCA_037177515.1 Pseudomugil tenellus
ATACTGGTTGGCTTTTTTCGAGAACATATATGTGCTCTAAGATTAATAAACAGAGAAAAGTATTTATTTATTTATTTATTTATTTTTTAAAAAGGAAATTAAAAGAAGTGTAGATTTAAAAAACGTGAATAATTTTGGGGATTTTTTTATTCTTATAGTTTGTCTTTGTTGCTACAAACTTAACTTTCTTGGTAGATTTCCTTTAAGAAGACAGTTAATACCAAATATTGACGCTTTTTTCGTGGAGCAGACCAAGTTTTCATTGAAGGAACTTGCCACAAAAAGCCTTTAGGCTTGAGAACTTGCTTTAGCTCCTAAAAATCAAAAGTTCTCTCTGACTCCACATGCTGTTATACAAAACATACAAATACAAAGACTTATTGTTAGAAAAATGATGCTCTCTATTGGGTATGGCCCCGTGATGAACTGGCGACCTGTCCGGGTTATAACCCGCCTCTCGTCTGCTTGCTGGGACCCTGAACTGGATTAAGCGATACAAAAAATGGATGGATTATTATTGCCCTATTAAATTATTTTAATGTGGTTAGAAATAATTTCTGTTTATATGATTTATCTTAGTTCAGTCAGAAGACACTGAGGGATAAATCTGGTGTGTGCTTCGCAGTCTGTGGCTGTGTGTGGTTAAGGTTTGCTTAGGTGTGCAGTCAAACAAAATGCAAAGCAGCAGCTGATGTCTTTGTGGGTACATCTGTGTTGTATGTTCACTTCAGAACAAATGTTATCAGACTGCGAGGAGAAAAATGTATAATACATTTTAAAAGATAGATATTTGGGTAGGTAGTTTTGATGTATTTGCTTAGACTGAGTATTTGTCATGCTACTGATTTGCATGGTCTAATTCAGGAACACACAATCTCTGCACACCTGCGTGTCGAAAAGCATGTTTTCTTATTTTCAGAAATGACTGCAGGCAGAAAGGTGTAAATGGACACATTAAGTTCAAGTTTTTATACCTGTTAAATGATTATTATTATTATTTAGTAAGATTTAACTTGATATCACATTTATTACCCTGTAATAGTAGCAGGAATACAGTGGGAGCCGCTTCTTAGATCCGGGTGTCATGTGAGACATTAAGGGGAAAGGGGGGGATCCCCTGTCGCTCGACACCCGGCAGCATTGCTCTAGAAATCATGCACTTACAACAGGACTGGAGAATATGTAAAGAATTTGTTGTGCCAGCTGCTACGTTGCCTACATAAAGCTGTTCTCTGTGACGTTTGGTTTATATGACCATGACATCCACCAACTAGCTACCATACTTCTGTGTGGGTGGTACGGCAGTATTGTCTGTAATAGTTTCACATGTTAAACATGATAAATCTAACTTAGCGCTTGTGTTTGCATTTGTTTTAACTCATTACATTCTCACTTTATCTTTCATTTCACACTATAATCCTCCTAGTAAAGGAATCTGAAAGTGCATCGTTCTTGGTTGCATCAGTGTTTGTAAAACCTCTGAACTGTAGTTTCCCATGAGCAGAAGAGGCCATTATTCAGCTTTTTGACAGCACTTCCCTTATATCTGATTCTGGGTTGGTATGCAGCGTGTTTACAAAATGTGCTGCTGCTTCTGTTCTTGGACTGTATCAACTTTACAGAAGCGTCGGTCTTGGTATTCTGTTTCCACACAGCCTTTTCTTCCTGACTGCATTAGTTAAAGTAGTACAGCAGCTCCACAACAGACCCTGCTTTCATGACTGCTCACTCATTGAGGTGAATGCTGTGGACAGATGGTTAGAAATGCCTGAGTTGATCATAGAACAGTTTGTTTAGCAACACAACAACCTGCATATCAAAAATGACTATAAAATGCTGCTATTAGGTCTAGTGCTGTAAGAAAATATCAATATCTCACAATATTTTTAAGAGGCAATATATCGATATGCAAAAAGAACTGTACCAATCTGCATATTTTTACTCATGAGGCAGATTTTAATTTCTTTAATTATCTTGTACACAAAGAGTGTTTTTAAAATAAAATGGGGTGGTTGTCTATCTTAGAAAAATTGACCCTCCCCTCTCTCGTTTTCATTCAGTAAGTTGGGCATTTACTAGGCTGTAAGTTTTCTTACTATTAAATTCTAACAAATAAAAATTGCAATTTATCGCCTTGTTTATAGCATCACAATATATCGCAATATATTGTATCGCTACACCTGTATTATAATACACATCGTATCGCCAGATTCTTGCTTATTAACACATATTAGGTCACATGAGTACCTTTTATTATTATTTATTTTGTAAACTTAAAGAAAGAATTGAGAATACCTACTTAAAGTAATATTTATATGTATATATTTTGTTGCAGGGGCCTAAGGGTCTTTTAGCCTTGCGAAAGGTTGGCATCCAGAAAAAGAGCTCTGGTCTTCACAGTTGGTATCTGTGAAACATTTCCAGTTGTGCTCACACCCTAAAGGCTAAATGTAGATGTCACTGGAACAAAACTTCACAGCTTCTGCCCTTCTGGATGCTTCTTCCTTGGCGCCATGTCATTTGAGACCGTTGGATATCTGCAAATTGTTGGACTCCATTTTTTTCCCACTGAAGTGTCTGAGCACAAACATTCCTGGAAAGCCAAAATGAATATTGAGATTCAGAATGAATGCAAGCCATGCAGCTTCAGAGCAGGTGCTATGTGTGTCTACATCACTGCCACATGCTCACAGACCTAGCCCTGTAATCACATCTAATTAAAGTTTATTTCATTCTCCCTCATCTTAACCATCCAGGAGATGGCAGTAGACATGCATTACTGTGGATATTTGATAAGTAATGACGTTTAATGGTCATTGTGGAAAAGTTATAGTCTAAAACTGCATCAGCTGAGTTATAAAGTCATCAAATAATTTAAATTAATAAAAGCTTAATGTTTGGTTTCACTGCTTTGTACTTGCGATGTCGCAAACTTTCCCTCAAACCTGGTTTTGAGGAAATCAGATTTAAATTAGTTGGTTAGAAAAATCATCAGAATGAACTGATAAATAATGCAAGTAATGTATATTTCGTTTATTTTTTATCCATTTTTCAGCTTTAACTTTGTGTTGATGTAAAATCTTGCGCTCTATAGAACACAAAACTATTAAAATGGTCATCTCAAGCATAAATAAGAGCTTTGCAGACTGTTTAGCTCAGAAAAAGAGAAGCTCTTTTATGAAGCAGCACTCAGTCATTTTGTCTTTTCTTATTGTTTTACCAGTAGATCAACTGGGAAGTAGTGCTTTTGACATATGACCCATTTAGGTCATGTTCCCACTCGCCACGTAAATGCAGACTGATAAGAAGGTAATGTGAGGTGTAATTTCTCATTGTGTTGGTCAGCGTTGTTGACACAGTTTGAGACGGTGTGGATCGCTGAGTTATAGGACACCGTGTTCAGCCCTCTGTGTACGCAGCCACTCCTCTTCAGCAGGCAGCGCTTTCTTAGAGGGCGAGCCGCTCATTCTTATCTAGACTCCACACAAATCACATTTTTCTACGTCCATTCAAGTCGGGAATTCTCGGGGATAGTTTTCACCTGTTGAATTTGGCTTTTCTTTTAGGTTTTTCATTAAGTAAGTACATCTTTCAAATATTCACATTGTAGGGTTTTATGCTCTTGTATATTTTAGATTCGTTTTACGGGAAGGATATCTAGTTGTTTCTTTTTGTATCCGCTTGAAAATGTCACGTTTGACGTGTATGTTTTTTCTGCTTCTACAAATATGTATTTGGAGTAGCAGTCTAAAAAAAAGGGGGATATTTTGTTTATCAAGTGTAGCGTTAAAGAAAGGAAAATGTTTTTTGTAGATACTGAACATGTTGTCCATCAAGCCACCTTGGTTTCAGTCCAATCTCCTGAACACAGCATCATCCAGACCTCGTGATGTGAAATTCAGAGTAAACTAACAACTTAAAATGCTCCAAGAAGTGTGATTACATTTCATCCATTTTAAAAAAAAGTTATAATTGTGTGCTGGCTTAAAGAAAATTAAACGTTTTGTGATCTGTTGACCGACATGACTCTGATGTAACCAGAAATAAGAGAACTGACATGATTTTGGCTGCTAAATAGTTGAGAAATTTAAATGGATAGAATTAATTTCATCATTCAGATATGTGCTTAGTATAAACTTATTTAGATTTGTTTTTTTCTGGCATGTTATGAAAAACGGTCATCAAAGTAATTTTGATTTTTATCATCAGATTTGTCTTCACACATTCGATGCTTTGATAGTATTATTGTGCTGAGCTCCTGCCTGGCATATCGACCATTCTCTAAATTTATCGTATGTAGAGACGTAACATTCCCTTTATCAAAAAATCTAACTTATTTATGTTGAACATTTTAAAAAAGCAAAGTTGACATAAGCGCAACAATTTTCAAAAGTAAAACATGATAGAACATTTATCCAAAAAAGCAGACAGTTAGGAAATGATAGATTAAAAGCTTTTAATAGCTCAAAAACCCCTTCTGCTCTAAAAAAATAGAGTTTTTTTTATTCAGCCTTGAATATATCTTGCAATCTGAGAAATAAAAACTGTTGCAAAGCCTTGGAGCTGCTACAGGGAATGAACCCTCATCCTTTCTTCCTTGTCTTGATGAGGAAACAAGATTTCCAGATATCTAAAATGTATTGTATTTTATATATTTATGTCTTACCTTGTGGATACAGGAATAGTTTAACTTACTGAGTTCAGGATTTCAGTAGTGTGAGATGTTGCTTTTTTAGTATGTTGTGAATGCGTAGTTTCACATCCGTTTTGCAAACACAGCAACCTCTTATCTGTGATTTACAGTTGTGAAAAATAAACTCACAGTCATATGAGATTTATGGAGATGTGTCATGATCGTGTCATGTTCAGGCTAATTAAAGAATACATCATATTCTCTGCTTGCTGCCTGCAACCTCAGTGCATAGACTTATGATTCAGTAGCGCATTGCTGTGGGTGGAGGGTAGCTTTGCATTGTAAGCTGATGTGGCCCCTCCCCAGCGTGCTGGAATGCACTCACTGCTACATTCAACTAGTTAATGATCAAACTGAAAAGACTTGCAGTTACGTGCATTTCAAGGATTGAGCTAATGGCCATCGAGACGCCAGAGACTAACAGACAGGCAGTGACAGGAAACACCCCAGACGTAGCAACATGCACGTGAACTCACGCCATGGAAGACTAACACTACACCTGTCAGTGAGGTCAGAGGCAAGTCACACCTGAATCACTCAAAGAAATGGTCACAAGATTAGGTAATAGGCTTTGTTGGGATCCAGTTTCAGCTACTTTTCTTCTGTTTTTTCTTTTAATCTATATGCAATTTCCAGGTAGATATTTCTCATGTTTTCATTTCCACTGATTCCAAAAAAACAGTAGTAAATAATTCTGGTTTGGTCCTGTTTAAACCTAGAAAACTCTCTTTAAAGACCACAGATGTAACTTAGCTCTTAGCTAACTTTGATGCAATCATGTGACTAATGTCAATAAAACAATAAAATATTACACGTGAATTGCATCAACTTGTAAATATTTTATTTTTTATTTTTTTATTTATTTAAGCTAATTATATATTTATTTTTGAGCATTTTAATTTGACCAAAACTTTAACAATTGTTTAAATTTCATGCTTCACTAAGTGTGATCAAATTTGATCATTTGTTACCTACTTGGATGTCCTCTAAGCCTAAAATCCTATTTGACAGGACGCAATATGTTTCTGTGACATCTGCTGCTTCTACTGAAGTTGATCTGCTGGCATGGAAGGCACTGGGGAGATCAGCGACACCGACAGTGGCATTATCCTTCATTCAGGTAAAAGTCTTTCTATTGTTTTCAAACGTGCGCAAGAAAAACATTCTTCCCTCCAAGGATGTTAGTCGGTTTGCACAAAAAGTTGAAATAAACGCCTTTTGTTTCACAAGACGGAGCTTTTATCTGTTCACCTAAGAGTTTCAAGAGCATTTTAATGTGATATCAGTTTGATGTCTGCAAACATAGACTCCACATCAGACACCTGATGTTTGGTAAAATGGCATTCTTTCAGAGCATAACAAAATCACAAGACGTTAAACTTTATTTGCAGTGTAATTTTCCAGGCAATCCCCAGTAAAATAATCCAGTTAGCTTCAGCATACACCATGCTGCTGTTTTTTTATTAGTGGTAGCAAGCAGTTCAATTTGGGAGCTACTTATCTACTTTTTTAAAAAAAAAAAAGTTGTCTAAAAACAGCTCGCATTGGTGTAATTGGACAGCTTCTACTAAGACTGAGAGCCAAATTAGTTAATGTGTACAGATAAAATGTTCAGGAGCCTGATTAAAAGTACTCTGCTGATGTGTTAGTCCTGCAATCAAAAGTTTAAAATGACATCAGTGCAGTGCCAGGGTTATTTCTTTGGATGGGGTTTTTCTTTGTGTTTTTTTTTAACAAACAAACAAGGAAGAGTTCTGATTGGACAGCCGGCGGATGTGACGTATACTTATGTCTACTTATTGGCTACAACATGGAAAACTACATAATAAAAACCGTTTTCACTTTGATTTTGATCATTCTGAAGTACCAGCTAGACACAAGGAGAAACGAGGAGTAGTACAGGAGATAAGAGGCAGAAGGCTAAATATGTGCATCATCGCAAAACTGACAAGGAAACGTGCAGAACGGCTAGAATTAGTTAAAGCAGAATGAATGTGTACATGATTGAGGGACTAATCAAGTCGGATTTAAAATGGGAATAAACCAAACACGTATTTTGGAAATAAGTTTAATTTTAATTTGAAATGAAGTGTTTACATGGTCATTTTTCATCTCTTTAAAGCAGATTTAACTTTAATTCCGAATTGAAGGAAAGGCACATTTATTTGTAAGACACAATTCAACAACTGGGTGATTCAAAGTGCAGAAAAGAGGAATTGAAACTCATGTAAACATTCTATTTGTGACACAATTAATCTTTAGTTTCAGACAATCTGGATTCAAATTAAAAATTTGTTTTTCTTTTGTCAAACTTCATGCAGACTTAGTACAAACATGACCTAATGCTATAAGGAACTGGTCCCCGCACATTTTTCAGTTGGGCTCCCTTGACGGTGATGATCTTTCACCACTGTTACAACAAAACATACAGAAATATATATTGTTTGGGAGAGAAATATTCTTTAGTTCACTGGCTGATAATGAATTAATTATAGTTTAAAACTGTATCAGTTGCAGAAGAAATAATAAATCTTTTTAAACCTGCACACTGTTAGGTAAGTTGACCACTAAGGTACTCCTGCCGTTTGAGAGCCACTGCCTTAAAGTGACAATCCTACGTTAACAAGAGACTTTTATGTTCTTAAAATGTTTTTTTCTGGCCTTGCTGTCATTCCCCGCGCTTTAACTCGGCCACGTGGTGTCTTTTCAATACAATGAAAGAGTGTCTGTAGAGAAAAGGTGGATTGTGACTGGAAAAAAGAAGCATTCTTGGCCTATTGTAGTGCTGTCACAGGGCTTTCCTGTTGCACTTGAGATGTTTGTCAGTACCTGCAGGGATTCTTCAATTAATCTCTGAAGGTATGTGCTGCTCAGTGGCTTTTGCCTGAAGCCACTCCCACATTCCCGAGCCTAATCTGAATGTCATGGGTCACCAAGGCTACAGACAGCAGCAGAACACTCACATTGTTTATAGTTACAAAGATCCTGATACTGATTTTGCAGTTTCGGTGTTATTAATTAGAACAATGATGGACACAATGGGCACATTCTTCTTTTAAACACAAGTTCAAAATGAAATGAAATTGACTTATTGATTAGATTTGTCTTCACAGTTTGTTTGGCATAGTTGCGCTTTAGGGGTGTGCATAAATATGTGGGTTTTCCCCAAAATGAACTGAATCAACGCCTCTTTCAACATTTTTACTCCCATATAAGCAGGAATTATTCTGATGAAGCATATGTATACTAACTTATAAAGGCAAAACAATAAATTCATTGATGTTTAAATTACCTCGCAGTTGGTTATTAATGTTTTTGATTTTGACCTTTCCTTCTAATTTAATCATTCACTTCTAATGCCTCACAAGCTTGAGTAATAAATGTTGCGTAGTTGTGTGCCAGTCACAAAGTGTCAGTTGAATGAAATGATCCATTTCCTGTTGCATGACACAGGCTCTGACAGCCCAACCACGCATACGAAGGATGTGACCACTCACACACGAGCCATGAAGCTTAAACACCAGGCACTCCAAGACCGACTGGAGATCTGCTTACTGGAGTTGAAGAAGCTTTGCATCCGAGAAGCTGTAAGTAATGGTAGCCGATAGTTCAAAACCTGATGAAGTGTCTTCTTCATTATTCGTTATTTCAGACCCAAATTCCCTACCAAGATTCATATAATATACAAGTGTAGGGTTAAACAAAACGAACACAATCTATATATATATATAATGTGTCTGTGTGTGTTTGTGTGTGTGTTTTGGTTGACTCAGACAAAATAAAACTGAGGACAGTAGGACGTAATTAAGCTTACCAGCACATATTGGACTCACCATGTTGTTCATGATTCAGTGCCTGCTTAGAGAGGATTACATTGGTGGGGCAGTTTTCTACAGGCGTTTATGACGCATTTTACTGCAGATTTACAAAAGCCACCATTTTTATGTGCACAGCAGAGTGAGTCTCTGGAGAGAAACTACTAGAAGATGCTAACATGAGTGTTCCAGACATATTCAGAGATTTCCAACCCAGCCTCACAGTCACGTTTCAAACAACTGAAGAGTTTTCACGCGGGGCTCATGCCTTCTTAGCACTAAGAAAACAACCTTGTTTACTTTCCCCATCATTTTGGTAATTTAAGCTGAAAATGAGCATGTCAACTTCAAATCCCACATTCTGCCTCTTGTGTTTAAACACAAAGCACACTGCAGAGGTGAATTAGTCCTGCATTTAAATGGGATGTGTGGAGAATTAATTTGTGTGAGTAGCTACAGTAATCTTGCTGAGCGTTTACTGCTAGTGAGCAGGTACATTCTGGTAAGTTTCACATAGTTCCTGCAGATCTGTTTTCTGCTTGTAAGAGTTTCACGACCGTCACATTCAACAGTTTAAAAACTCACCTGGCCTTTCTCATTGCCTTCTTTCTAAATGCATTGATGAAATAAGAGCACATTTTGTGGTTGCAGTGAGATTTCAGCTGAATATATTACACCTTTTGAAGTGGTGTTCTGGTGGTTTGGTTGGTAAAGCGATTTTAGCCTGTTTCGAATCCAGCATGAGGCTTTAGTCATATATCACCCTTTAATTTCCAGTCTTATCTTCCTCTTGCATTCTGTCCCTGCACCCTGAGGTTTTGATGAAAGGATAAGGATTGCTAAATAAAGTCATCTAAAAAAAATGGACACACTGATGTCTGTGTATGACTTGTTGGTGCTTCGGGGTAAAATCCAAACGATGATCATTCTTTCCTGTTGACACTTGGGCTGGGCACTCCTGTTTGGACATGCTTAGGTGAACTAATAGGAGTCATGGTGCCTTTCCCACCTCTCGGTGACAAACATCACGAATATTGGCCAAACTTAACATGTGTGTGTTTGTGTGTGTTTCTAGAAAGCTGACTGGCTCTAAATTACTTCAAATTGAAACTGATAGAGTATTGTCTTGGTTTTTGTTTGATTTGGAAATTGACTGATTGAGAAAGTAAATTCCACAGAATGAGTTATGAAAGGAAATATTCACTGATGCAGAATTGTGCAACCGATTCTCTGAAATATGTCTGAACATGTAAGGAGATCACAATAAGATACTTTAGATTGTTTCATAACAGCAAAGGAGATGCTTGCATAAACATAAACCGCCAAGCAGAAGATTTATCAGCTGAGATCTAAAAGAAGGTGTTTTTCTTTCTTTTTCTTTATTGTTTGCCCTTAGAAAGAGAAACTATCAGTACTGTTTAAATGTCTTTGGACTTTTGGATTTGATTGTGTCTTTGCTGTTTAGGAGCTGACAGGTAAGCTGTCAGACGATTACCCTTTGCTTCCAGGAGAGAAGCCTCCACAGATTCGCCGACGTGTTGGAGCTGCATTTAAATTAGATGAGCAAAACTTACCTCGAAGATCAGAGGTACGAACTGCGTTTCGAAACTGGAAGATTGGATAATGTTCTTCTTATGGTGCATGACCCTAAAACACACACATTCTAATAAGTCACGCAGTTCTCTCAATGCCACACTGTTATCTTTACAGGACTCAGAACTGAGTTTAGTAGATGCCAATTTAGCGCTTCAGATGAAAATTTGTGAAGCTTCCCGAAAGCTCTGCGAAGAACAACACCTGAGCAAAGCTGTGAAGAAAAGTCGGATACAGCAGTTTAAAAGAGACAAGAATAAACTCGACCAGCTACAGGAAAAGGCCTTTCAGCTGCGAGTGGAGCGTGGACGATCATCACCCATCCCTCCTTATATTACGCAAGGTGACAGACCCAACCAGGCGTAGCACCGAATGCCAGTTGGATGTAACAATTCCCGTCGTAGACATTCATTATATGATCACTAACATGTTAACACTTGTTTTTTCTTTTTTCAGATCTTGGTACATCAGACGATAGTTCGTTATCTGATTCTGTTGTGCAAGATGAAGGTAGGACCTGTCTCAGTTTGTTCAAGTGGAAAATCTGTTTTTGATTATCTCTAAACAATGTCAGCATTTTTTATTTTTGTTTTACTTTAAAAGCCTAATACTATGTGTGACATGACCAGGCAACTGTAAGGGCTGCGATATACTTGCTGCTAACGCATTTCCGCATCATGATGTCCACGTGTTCTCGACGTACTTATGGCATGTAGGTCTTGCGCGTTGGTGCACGTTAATTTTTCATCATGTCCAGTGCGCAACAAAACCTTGAACTTTTGGTCAAATGAAAATGCAATGGTGGATAGTTTTGAAGAGCGATTCTCGGACATGTTTTGGAATTACCAGCATTTAAAAAGGTATTCCTCTCTGTTGCACCGTGATAAAAACCTATTAATCGAAATGTAGAAATTTAATCAAAATGTACATCGTCACCAGCAGTCTGATAGTTCAGAGTCCTAATGCTACACACTGCCCCCTAGCGGTGGCCTCCAGTATGGAAATTTTTAGCTTTATCATGCTTGTGTTGTTTACAGCAAGTATATACATCAGGAGTACTAATACAGTTATATGAGGACCACAATCCACCAGATTTTCTGTGTATTTCTGCTTTAACACACCTAAATCAAATTAAACTAAAAAAGCACTTGACCTCAGCCAAGCATGACCGGCCCCCCTTACGATTCCCGCTAAAAGAACAGTCCTATATCGGTTTCATCTACTCTATTAGATTTGTTGAACATGTAAAACATAGCCTTAGGCTTTGGAATGAAGGTGTTATCATTATTATTATTAGCTGAAAGGTTATTAGGTGTAACCTGTTTTCCGCTGATGTAACTATTGATACGTGAAATCCGTTGACATACTTCTAAATCGTCATGAACTCGGCTACAATTTGGTGCTTGGTGCTGGATATCTTTAGATCAATTAATGTCTATTACATGTCCAACGCTGGAAAAAACATAACCTCGTTGGTGGAGGTAAGAAACCAAGAAATGCCGAACATAGACTGTTGCAGACGTGGAAAGATCAGTTCCACGTAACCCCACATGAGTGTTTTATTCAATCAGAGAGTGAATATGCTTTGTTTGGGTTCGGCTCCAGACAGTGATCTGGATCGCCACCAAAATCTAATCATTTGTCGATCCCCCCATTATAAACATTCCCTGAAAATTTCATCAAAATCCATTCATAGCTCAAAAACTCAAATCCATTTTTGAGTTATTTTGTACACAAACAAACCAACAAACGCCGGCAAAAACCAATATAGCCTCCTTGGCGGAGGTAATAAAAATAAATCTAGTCAATCACATTCTGCACAAAGTCTTGTTAATGTAAGTCAAATGTGTTGTTGCAAGAATTCACAAAAAACCAGCTGGATTGTGGCCTTCGCAGGACCGAACTGATATACAGAGATGTATCTGAACTTTGCTGTGTACACAAGCCCATAAAGCAAGTATTTCCCAGTTCATGAACAGACTCCAGTTAGGCTTTACCTGGGAAATCATGCCTCATTGTGTTTCATGGAAGCAATTTGTAGTAAAGTTTATTAGGAATCAACAATATACTGTAACATGAACAACATCCTTTCTTTTCTTTTTATTCTAGAAGTCACAAACCAGTCCCCGCTGCCATCCTCTAGACTCCCTCATGTTGTAAGAGCAGATCGTCCTCCACCTCCCCCCTTGTCCACACATTCCTCTGTGGACGGCTCCCACATGTCTCGCCCTGTGGCTCCACGGTCCCCCCTCCTGAACCCGTGTCAATCTCCCTGTCCAAGCCTTGACTCTAACTTGAGTTTAAACTCAAGCTTAATGTTTGACCCTCCTCCCATCCAGCACTCCCCATGGTCAGAGTCTAGTCTTGATCAGCCTTACCAGAAGAGCAAGAAGTCACGCTCCTCCACCAAGATGAGGTAACGCACATCATTCATCATGATTATTTTCCTGTTCTTCAAGTTTTAGTTGGGGAAACAGAAACTGTAGTTTGTGGGGTGATATGAACGGTACTGTATGGATTCTTTGGAAATACCCTGTCATCCTAAGTGTTCCCAAACTTATCAGGAAGCATGGAAACAACAACACTGAACCAGAATTGTTGATATTGTGTCATTTTACAGGGAACTCGAGCCAAATATTTTTATAGGTTATCATTATGTTGACATAAAGACACGCAGCTGTTAATCATGTACTGGAGCCAAGTTGTTTTTATACAGAACTTCTCTATACTGTCGTTATTACAAAGCTAAATTAGGCTGTACTGAAGATGACAGCAGTGTTCAGGAGTTTGCAACACTGCCATCTACAGTTGCAGTGATGCTACTACATTTGCAGTACAGGTCAGATCTGTGTGTAAATCACTAAATGATCTTTATTTATAAACAGACTCAGAGACAAGGCTTTTCTTTTAGAAATGCTCTTCTCTGCTAGATCGCGATCTATAAGTTTATGTCTGTATTTCATGTTGTATACGTTTCCTATGAGTACCACAACAAAATAGAAAAAGAAGAAACTTTTCTCATACCAAAAGCCCAGTAATGTCCATCACAGATGCTCATTGAAAGAAACTACTTTGTGTGTTCAACAGTCCAGCCAAATCTGAATTGTTGCCGCCACTGGAAGCCTGTGTGTTGCAGTCTGCACTCCCACAACAGCTTTCCCATCTGAGCCTGAACTCCACCCAGTCAAACAGTACACCCTCAACACCAGAGATGCGTGTGCACCGTCAGCTCTCCCTCAGGTAGCCGTATTTCCATTGTTTCTACGAGTGTTTGCTAGTTTATGTGGTGGGTTTAATTGCCGTGATTTCCACAGGCTGTCCAATCCCGAATCAGCTTTTCATAAAGAGCGCGGCCGCACCAGAGGTCCAAGGAGGCGACTGACGGAGTACGCAATAACACTACCAGAGACTGCACTGAACTATGGGAACCATGCCAGCTCTGAGGACAGCAACTCTGAAAAATCATTTTCTTCTTACGGCAGCTCTCCGTGTCACGAGTTGCCTTCTGATTTACCCAAGCAATATATGTCTGCATTCCCTCTCTCTAGCCCAGTGGGCAGCTACAGGCCTCCAGCTTTCCCTCCTTCTGGTTTTCACTGTAATGCCAGACATATGTTCAACCCTGGCATGCAGAGAGGCTATTACAATGAAGAAATGGTCTACCCACCTGACATGGACATGGCACGGAACCACTTCCCACCCCAAGCTCCTTGTATTCCTGACAGACGGGAATATCTGTATAAAGACACTGCTGTGCTCCATCACAGAGCACAGAGGTATTTGCCTCCTGATATCCGCCTCACCCCCCCTGCACATCCACACTACAGCCCTAGCGGTCTCCCACGACAGATTGTGAATGAGCATCTGAAGTCATGGCACCAACGCAGCCAGCTCAAAGCACCACGGTCTCATTCTCTGGACAGACAAGGAGGAGTCAGAGTGAAAAGCACGTCCGGCTACCCGAATCAGAAATATCATAACCAGGTGAGCACATAAAACTTACTCGGTTGTTTTCTGAGGAATTATGATGTCCATGTGTTTGACTCCAAACACAGTCATAAATTAAAAAACACTGGTGCTTTTGACATTTTGCCCGATAGGTAAATAATCTGCTAGTTTCAGCTTTGTCATTACTGAGAAGTATGGACACATGGGAGGCAGACAATAAGGTTATATACACTCACCGGCCACTTTATTAGGTACACCATGCTAGTAACGGGTTGGACCCCCTTTTGCCTTCAGAACTGC
>JBAMHX010000004.1:24877537-24888987 GCA_037177515.1 Pseudomugil tenellus
ATATATGACTTTATTTATACTTTCTGCAGTTACAATAAAACATGGCTGAAATTTCTGCTTTTTAAGATTTCAAATGTGTTTCAGGTTCTTGGTGATTCTGAAAAAAAGACCAAAATGTTGACCACTCCAAAATTAGTATTGTTTGACACAAACTGTTTGTAGTGAGTATTTATGTTCCTGCCAACTGCAGATCTATCGGACCAACCAGTGTGCAGGGGAGTTTGTCATCACTTTCCCCAGAGCTTATCACAGTGGATTCAACCAGGGTTTCAACTTTGCTGAAGCGGTCAACTTCTGCACAATGGACTGGGTAAGCATGATTATTACAGCACCAGGTCTGTAACTCTGCACCCTTTCTGTACATTTACATTTACAGCACGTTCCTTCATCACAATCTTTTCCGCCAGATGCCCATTGGCCGTAACTGTGTGGATCATTATCGGCAGCTGAGTAGATACTGCGTCTTCTCCCATGACGAAATGGTTTGTAACATGGCCATAAAAGCAGATTCAATGGATGTTGACTTGGCGTCAGCGGTTCTGGGGGACATGACTGCCATGATCCAAGAGGAGAAGGAACTGCGTGAAAAGATAAACAAGATGGTGATTAATTCCTCATCTTTCATAGCTGCCAAGCAGTCTTCTGTAGGTTTTAGAGCTAAGAAGTAAAACTTTAAACTGGAGGATGTTAGCTTTAACGTAACATGCCTGTAATGTTGTTTTTAATTTGAGAAATATTTAAAGCTGTTTATCATAAAACTTTTTTTTCTTTTGAATTTTCTGCCCATATTTGGTTTCTTTGTGTGTTTTTGTCTGTGGCTCTAATGAGTGAATTTGTGTCTCCAGGGTGTGGTGCAGTCTCGACAAGTTGATTATGAGGATCTCCCAGATGAGGAGCGGCAGTGCTGCAAGTGTCGGACCACCTGCTACCTGTCTGGCATCACCTGTCTCTGCAGTCCCAACAAAATGGCTTGTTTGCACCACGCCCAAGACCTCTGCTCTTGTCCTCATAACAACCTCACACTCCAGTAAGTCCCCAGTTACCACAACAACTGAAAAAACAACCTCACTTCTGAATTTTGCAATAATCTTCCACTTTTTGTATAATTAAAAAAAAAGTGTGCAGATATAAACTAAACGTTTGTTTCGGTAGTAAAACACATGATGGTTTTGCCATTAACAGCTTCTACTGTTTTTTTTTTTTTATCTTATTTGTTGTTTTACCTTTTAAGAAATTTTACCTTTTAAGTCCACATGAATTAGTTTTAAGTTAAATTTCTTTCTGATTAAAAATGAGCGATTTATTTTAACGCTTGTTTGTTTTTTTTCATGCAGTTACAAGTTTACCATGGAAGTGCTGTACCCCCTGCTGGCATCAGTAAAGCTACGTGCAGAATCATATAAAAACTGGCTTTCTAGTGTTCAAGACATCGTGGAGAACAAAGGAACCAAGAAGAGAGGTGCTAAACATGTCTGCTCATCATGGCTTTTAATACATTGTGGTTCCTAGAAACATAAACTAGCAGCGAGTTAGTTTTCTGAAGCACCGTTCTGTCTTCTGGTCAGGTTTGGATGAACTTCACGGTCTGGTTGAACAAGCAGAAACAAAAGCATTCCCTCAAACCAGTCTCCTGGATCAGCTACGTACCATCACCTCAGAGGCGGATAAAGTTGCTGTGATGGCGCAGCAGCTCCTGAATGGAAAGAGACAGACAAGGTATCAGAAATCTGTGCATCCTGATGTATCACTACTAACTGAAATACCCATCCTTAAATATTTTATTTTAGGTATCACATGATTATGTAAGGATGCAGCAACAATACACGTTGATCGCAAGCTAGCAGTTTCAAATGAGTTGACGTTTAATGAATTTGTTTACTTCATTTTTTGGGGGGGAAGGTTGGTTTGTTATGCAGGTTAATTCTGTGTTTCAGGTATCGATCTGGGGGAGGAAAGTCTCAAAACCAGAACGAGTTGACTGTGGAGGAGCTCAGGTCCTTCGTGCAACAGTTGGACGGTCTGCCGTGTAATATCCGACAGGCTCCTTTACTCAAGGTAAGTATTGTACATTTTAATGAATGTCAAATAATTTCATGTAGTGTTAAATATGCTTGTTTTTAACCTCTCAAAGACTTTTGTAAAACAATATTTTAATTGCTCATAAATACCAAGATGCATAAAAGATAAATTGACTTGGATTTGATATAAAATTACACATCATGTCTGACAGGACCTGCTGACCCGGGTGGATGATTTCCAGCAGCGCAGCGACCGTCTCCTCTCTGATGAGTCACCCAGTCCACAGGAGCTGCAGGATCTGCTGGATGTGAGTTTGGGCCTGGACGTGGAGCTGCCGCAGCTTCCCCTGCTGAGAGAGAGACTAGAACAGGCACGGTGGCTGGAGGCCGTGCAGCAAGCCAGCAGCAGGCCAGACAGCCTGTGTCTGGACACCATGAGGAGACTGATAGACCAGGGCGTGGGCCTGGCTCCTCACACGTCTGTAGAGAAAGCAATGGCTCGTCTGCAGGAGCTGCTGACTGTGTCAGAGCAGTGGGAGGAGAAGGTGCTCAGCCTCATGGAGGCCAGGTGATCAATTTTTATGGTTTTTGATAGAAATAAATTAATAAAAAGCATTTTACTTGCGAAAGAAGCTTTTGCAGCATAAATGGTGTGACGATTAGTCCTCAGTGTTTTGGAGTAAGATGTAAAACCATTCCATCTCCAGTGGGGACGATGGTTTAGTCTCAGGATACAAACAAATGTCCCACAGTTTCTTATTTCACGCTTCAGTCAGCATATTTTGATCCTTGTCATATTGCTGCCACACTTTTACATTAAAATCTGTTCTTCTTTGGGATCACATTTTTTTATCATTTAAAACATGAGATCAGCTGAAACTACAAAAAGTGCCGAGTCAGCAGAGCTTAATCATGGTGGATAAAGGGGATCAGGGCGTTTTGACACTTAACATACTGCATGAACAATCACTTCACACTGCAAATGATGTTTTTTTTAGTTTTTGTCTACTTATTTAAATCTCTTGCAGTAATTTTGCAACATTCTTCAAATTTTGTATCCTTTTCTTCACAGGCCACTACACAGCATAGACACGCTTGATGCTGCTCTACAAGAGGTAGAAAACATCCCTGCTTATCTGCCCAACTGTCTGCAGCTGAAGGATGTTGTCGGCAAGGCCAAGAAATGGCTGCTTGAAGCTGAAACCCTCCAGGTGAGTTACACCTTCCGCTTTAGATTGGTGCAGTTACTTTAGCTGAAGATAAAAGCTAAATATGTTGCTGGTTGGCAGATGGGAGGACGTATTCCTGTGCTGGACAGCCTCTCTGAGCTGGTTCTCAGAGCAGAGGGAATCCCGGTGAGGCTCGAACCTCTGAGCCGACTGGAGGCCCTCGTCACTGACGTTCAAAGCTGGAAGGAAAGCGCAGCCAAAACATTCCTACTGAAAAGTTCCCCTTTTTCTCTTCTTGAGGTGAACTAACATCGTGTGGGATTTACTTTGTCAACCTGCTTTCTGACCGTTTTTCTAAATACGCAGCTTTTTTTTTTTATCATTCTGGTTTCAGGTTCTTTGCCCCAGATATGACGTTGGAGTTGGGCATCAGAAATCAAGACCTAAAAAGGTGAAAGAAGCTCTGCAAGTCAGTAAAAAAACCTCAACGAAACTGGAGTCTTTGTGCGATCTGGAGAAAGCTCTCTCTGACAGCAGGGACTCTGCCTCCGCTGTGAGTGTAACTGCATTATCTTCTTTTTCTCTTAAGCGTGTTACAGTGTCGGACAGGGCCGAGAAGAAGCTGAAACTTACCAGCTGCACCTTGTACTCCTAACACGAATTATTCTTTGTCTCCCCACAGATGAGCACTCTTGCTGAGGTCCAACAGAGGGAGATGGAGATCTTATTGGCTCTGAGGGCTTCAAACGAGTCTAAGTTTCTAACTGCTGAAAACTGTTGTGCACTTAGCGTTTGTGTTTGCCAAAAGGGCCCTTCCGGCACCATGGTGCAGTGCGAGCTCTGCCGAGACATTTTCCACTGCAGCTGTGTCACAACAGCAGCAGATCTCGAGTACGGCCAAGCCTGGCTTTGCCCGCTTTGCCAGCGCTCAAGGAAGCCTCCTCTGGACAGGGTCCTGCCCTTGTTGGCATCACTGCAGAGGATTCGGGTTCGCCTGCCAGAAGGAGACGCCCTGCGCTTCCTCATTGAGAGGACAGTACGATGGCAGCACAAAGTTCAGCAGGCTTGTGCGGAGGGAGTGCTGGAGAAGGTTACAGCTATGGTCAGTGGAAGCTGCTTCACATCTAACAAGCTGAAAGCATCTTTACTTATAATTCATTTATACTTTTTAGGGGAGAGCTGGGTCCAGAATGTCTTCATATCTGTCTCGGGCAACAAATGGATCATCTTTTCATACAAAGCACCAGTCCGTTCCAGTTCAGGGTCAGTGTTTTCTGTTTTATGTTACAGAAACTTCTCACGCTTTTTATGTTTTTGTAGTTCATCTTTACATTTTTTAATGCTCACATTTGTCACAGGACTCTGCTCTGAGCTGGAGGAGCTAATGGTGGAGGGATTCCTGCTGCAGGTCACCCTGCCTGAGACGGAGCAGCTGTACAGATACCTGCTGTACAAACTGGCGCCTCTGCCATCACACGGCTCCCCCAGTCAGAACAACACAGAGCAGTCTCTGAATGGGAGTCCCCACCACAACAAGGTAATGGTTGTTCACAGAACAGCATCCCAAAACTTCTGTGGCTTTTCCAGATGATTCCGAAGCATCTTGTCCTTTTGGTCTGATGCCTTTCTCTTTTTTTTTTTCCACCTGAAATCTCCCGCTTGCAGCCACCAGGCATTCAGTAGCCATTAAAGGGTTTTTATCTCCCTGTTTTAGGAATCTAGTTGCACTTGTTACCTCTTACATTCCTATGTAGTATAATAACTGTGTCTTTTAGCAATTAACTTGCAAACTATGGTCCCAATTGCATCTTTAGAAAGATGCTATACATATGCAATATTTGTATTATTTCATTTAAAGCAATGGTCTCTTTATTTTTCTAATCCACTCTGTCTTGTCATATTTCTGTTGATGCAGTTAGTTGCAGATATTAGACCTCAGTCACTTTACCGTCCACATAAAGGTCAGCAAACTGCTTGTAGAACATCTGGAAGGCTTATGCTTCAGCAACTGTTTTGGAAAAAGCACCTGTATTATCCAAAACACGGAGTCACATAAAATGTCATTTTATGACCTGATTAATCTGGCAACAGTTACTGAACTGAACAAGCTGCCAGCTCAAAAACATTTAATTAAACATTAAAAACACTTTTGTTTGTAGAACGGATTGTCGAGTGAGAAAAAGGAGGCAGTGAACGGTCAGAGCAAAAAGATCAAGCGGCGCAAGGACAGCTCTGATTCGCAGCACAGTGAAAAGGCCAAGAAGTCTCGGAAAAAGAAATTCAAGAAAAACAAAGAAAGAAGCGAAGACTCAAAGAAGACGAGTTCTCCCACTCACACGGTTTCTGACCCTGCTCTGTCGGATTCAGAGGAGGATTTCTCACTGTGTGCTGCACCATGGTGCAGAGAGCCAGAGGGTGACGAGGTACAGCCTGTAGCTTTTTTTTATTAAGCTGACATGTTTACAATACCTTTTTTATAGCCTCATCTCCTGTCGTTACAGGTAAACTGGGTCCAGTGTGACGGCAACTGTAATCAGTGGTTTCACCAGGTCTGTGTGGGACTGTCTGCTGAGCGAGCAGAAAAAGAGGACTACGTTTGCATAAGCTGCACACAGCCTGACTACGACCGAGGAGAGTGAAGACCAAAAAAGCAATTGCTGAAAGATGATCAGTTCTTTTTTTTAATTTTATTTTATTTTGCTCAAGCCGCGGCAGTAAAGCGCACACCTGAATTCTGCGTGTCCTGCGGCTTCTCCCCTCCACCTTCCGGCTTGCCCTCAGTGAACATGGTGCTATTTTCCTTTTCCCCTGGAGTTACTAAAGACTTCTGTCACTGTTTTGTCAGTTTGGCTGTTTTTTCAGCTAATCAACTAATCTTTTCTGAAACTTTCCAAGACTGATGCAGATGTGGATTCAAAAGAAGAAAACGAACCAACCGCGCAGGGATTTTTCAACCAAAAAATGTCAGTTTGACATTTGAGGACTGTATTTCTTTGACATGCATCTGAACAATGTGAAACTTATCTTTTTCTTGTAGAGTAAATATTATTTATCTGAGCAATAGCTGAACAGATTAATTCAAGTCCGTTTTCACCTGAGCTATATTTGTGTGTAGAAGTACTTTGATAAGTTGCCTTCCTGATGCAAAAAACCCTTAAGAATTCACTTTATAAATCCTATTATATTCAGCAGTTCAGTCAACATTTGTGTGCACCTCACAACAGATATGGATCTATGATCTTAAATGTGCAAAACTTGCACTTGTAATTTGCCCATATCTTTAACGATACGCTGACTTTGATAGGAAGTCGGGTTTCCCTTTGGCGCTGTCCGCAGAGGTAGATGAATGTCCTGAAGCCCTCGTTCCTGGCAGTGGATGATACTTGATTTCTGTTTGAAAAGTCAGAAAGGACTGTCCGACATCTAAGGAATGTACATTTTGGGGGGGTGAACTGTCCCTTAATGGTTGAGGTTGAAAATAATGTGTTGGACTTAGATTTAACACAGACTGTGTGATTTATTTGCCACGGGTATATGACCTTTTTCTTGCTCCTTTGAATAAATAATATAATTCATATGTTGCAGTTTGCATTATAAAATAAAATGTTTGTTCCCATTTTTCTGGACTCTTTCATTGCCACAGATTTTAGTTATAATCCACTGAAGTTGAGTTGCTTTTGATTTGCAATGCTTCAGTGGAGCTTAACTGTATTCTGCAACGAGTCCTGATGTTCTTGTGATCCACTAGCTGCAATTCGTTCTACATTTTTTAACCTGTTAGCAAGTTAATATCTTTAAAAGATATCTAGACATGAATTAGGTGTTTCAATCACTTCATTCCAACTCAGTTTGTGTTTTTAGGTTACTTTCTAGCTGGAATAAATATCTGCGTCTTCAGTTTTTAATTTAGCAGATTGTAAATGGAAGCATTTTTAATTCTGTTTTTTAGTTTACATGTATACATTCATTTACATGCCACATTCATTAATAGGAAGGAAAGAAACTTTACAAATTTAAGGACAACATTAAGTTATACAGCAGCTCAGTGACTTTAATTTAATCCCAAATAAAAATTGCAAAGTACAGATGCAGTAAGGTTTATTTTAAGATAAAGTGTTGTAAAAAAAGGAGTTTTATTTTAAATATCAATTTTTAAAACTTAACTTTTAACAAAACATTTGGATCATTTTCTTTAATGAAGATTAAAATTCTGTGTAATTGTGAAAAAAAAAATCTGGATATGTAGGAAGAAGGGCTCATTTGAAGATCTGATTAACAATCATTTTCCTACTAAAAAAACATAAATTAGACTTTTTTTCTCTATTCATTTAAGTTGCTGTTCAATAAAATATTAATTGTTCACCAACTTGAAGGTCTACTTTTGGTTTAAAGGGGTACAAACACTTAATATGAACCTTGTGTTAGTTCACCTAAAGAAAATAATAAATAAATACAAATCTGACAAATAGGTAAAAACACAACATAAGGATATGAACGTGCTTTTTGCAAGTATTTAAACTTACAATAAACTGCTTATATGTACAAATGAAGTATTTTTACACATCTCAGGCTTTCATTTGTTCTGCGTTTTAATTTTGTTTTATATGCCAATAGATGGGAAATATCACCTCCAAGATATTTTTTTTTATTAAATTTGGTTAAACTGAATAAAAGAGCGCACATTCAAAATATTGAACTTTTCTTATTATTTTGTCATGGATCGGCCTTAAATAAATGGGGTAGTTTATTTTAAATAAAACTGGATGAAATGATCAGATGATTATTCAGATATTGTAATGGTATTACTTCTTACTGTTTAATTTTGTTTGACTCGCATCTTTAGCAAAAAATAAGTTAAATTATCAAACTATTTATAAATAAAAAATGTGAAATTATCTTGTAGCTGAGCCTGACAGTCTGAACTCGGGGTTTACAAATGATTAGGGGGCGTGGTAAATACGTGTCGCCATTTTCCTCCTGTTGTTGTTAGCTTCCTAGCTAAAGAGGCTAGCCTTCATGCATCTTCAACCGGACTGCATTTGCAGAGATAAAACAAGTATAGCGAATATTTAAAACTTCCAGTTGACTTATTGTTTGTGTTCCTGAGTCACGTTTCCTTCCGCCATCATGGACGAGGAATATTACCACGGTGGCGGAGACTGGGAAGGCACGGAGGGTAACATGGTGAGAGCAAAAAAACTTGTTGCTGTTTGGCAGTTTTCACCATCGCTGGTCAGTGTTAGCTTAGCTGCTGCGTGTAGCTATCAATCTCCCAGCTACATAATAACTGATCAATTTATTCAGA
Source organism: Pseudomugil tenellus (assembly GCA_037177515.1). Taxonomy (NCBI): domain Eukaryota; kingdom Metazoa; phylum Chordata; class Actinopteri; order Atheriniformes; family Pseudomugilidae; genus Pseudomugil; species Pseudomugil tenellus. The sequence continues at coordinate 24,886,030 of JBAMHX010000004.1, forward strand.
ATTCACTGTATTGATCAGTATTTTATTTGTGCTGCATTTAAGTGAACCTACCTTTAATTTAGCCCAACTTAAAACAGCAGTAAAATCTCCTAATTAATTCTGTCACCAAAATGAAGCTACTTATTTTATTATGGCTTTTATAGGATATTGAAATCACATCTGCTTTAATTTACCAGTCAGTATTTTATCATCACAAATCAAACCCAGTAGAGGCACATCAAACCAGGCCTGTCAGATTATGTGATCTTTGTTATTATTACAAACATCTTGGTCCATGTCATCACATAATAGTCCAAAGAGTGATTTTATTATGTTTTGACATATGTTTGTGTGATTAAGTTTGAATTTGTATCTTAAAATGTCCATATTTTCTCATATTTATTTCTTTATTTACACATTTAACTGGCTTTAAATTAGTTAAAATGGAGCATAAAACCCATATTAATATGAAAAGGTTGGTTGTGATTTAACTTGTACTACTCAATCCCTTGAAAGTGGTTATTTTATTATGAGAAAGTGTGAGTATTATATGAATGTGTTTGTCAGGAGGATGGCTATGGTGAAGGAGAAGATGATGGGAAAATCCAGGAGGACTGTCTGCAGAAATTCTCCAGTAGAGATTACATCATGGAGCCTGCGATATTCAACACCCTCAAAACGTGAGCTGCTGTTTCTAAAGATATCTGCATTTACTCCATAAAGTTGAAAAATTGTAAATTTAAAGCCGTTCTGTTGCTGCAGATATTTCCAAGCCGGTGGCTCTCCAGAGCACGTCATCCAGCTTCTCTCTGAAAACTACTCGGCTGTAGCCCAGACGGTCAATCTTCTGGCTGAGTGGCTCATCCAGATGGGTTAGTAACTAACGACACTATAAGTTGCACTTTTTTAATTGTTTGACTGTTTCTGCGACTTACAGTTCAGTTCTACTTATAAATGGTTTTATCCTCTCCATTACTAATTTTTTCACTGATGCGACTTTATAGTCTGAAAAATACAGCACTCATTTCATCACAAAGGCCTGTAGTTTGTGTTTTACTGATGATCATTCACTAATGTGTGTTTTTATCATTTTGGCTACAGGTGTAGAACCTGCACAAGTCCAAGAGCGAGTAGAAAATCATCTCAAGAGCCTCCTGATAAAGCACTTTGACCCCCAGAAAGCAGATTCTATCTTCACAGTGGAGGGAGAGGTAAAGTCAAATACAAGTGATGACTTTGAGCAACTCGTGGCCACATTTTAAGGAAATCATCTGAACCGCTACGTTTTTTTAGACTCCTGCTTGGCTCGAGCAGATGATAGCCCACACAACATGGAGAGATCTCTTCTATAAGCTGGCGGAGGCTCATCCCGATTGCCTGATGCTCAACTTCACTGTGAAGGTGCAGCCGTGTGTAGCTACAAGTGAAAAACAGGATTTTTTCCCCCTTTGCTGGATATTTATCTCAGTTTTTTTGGTTCTCAGCTTATTTCTGATGCGGGTTATCAAGGAGAAATCACAAGTGTATCCACAGCGTGTCAACAGCTGGAAGTTTTCTCCAGGGTGTTGAGGACGTCTTTGGCCACACTGCTGGATGGTGGAGAGGAAAACTTGGAGAAAAACCTGCCAGAATTTGCTGTGAGGATTTATTTTCTTTATTTAGCCCCAATGGCATTGTTTAAAATTTTAGTTTTGCTCTCGTTTGCAGGTAAAACGCCATCAGCAGTACATTTGTTATCATCTCTGACTTCACTTTGTTCCATTTGACAGATCTGAATTCAAAGGACGAGAGAAACTTCCACTACATTCTTAAAATGAGCTGGAAATAAATAAACACATATAAATTAGATTTGGATTTCTCCAAACATATAGGAAGCACAAACTCTGGAAAACCTGTATTTTTATTTAATTCAGTCTGACATCGTGAATCTTTGCTGAGTCATGTTCTTTATGCTCCTGCAGAAAATGGTGTGTCATGGTGAGCACACTTATCTTTTCGCCCAGGCAATGATGTCTATTCTGGCTCAAGAGGAGCAGGGCGGTTCAGCGGTTCGTAGGATCAGCCAGGAGGTGCAAAAGTCTGCGCACGAGAGGTGACGTGTTCTTCTTATTCTGCCAAAATCTGGTTGTGAGCGTTGATAGCGAACGTCAGTTTTCACTGTAGTTGTGGTTTACATTGCAGAGGTCACGATGCCAGCCAGATAACTCTGGCGCTCGGTACTGCAGCAGCCTACCCCCGAGCCTGCCAGGCCCTTGGAGCCATGTTGTCCAAAGGAGCGTTGAATCCTGCCGATATCACAGTTCTGTTTAAGATGTTTAGCAGCATGGACCCTCCCCCTGTAGAGCTGGTGAGGATCGGACCTCCTTCATCGGGTTTAAATACACGGCGTCTGTCTTTAAGGTGTGCTTGACTGCAGTGGTCTGGTTTTCCTTTTTCAGATCAGAGTGCCGGCTTTTCTGGACCTGTTCATGCAGTCGCTTTTTAAGCCTGGCTCAAAGATCAACCAGGACCATAAACACAAATACATTCATATCCTGGCTTATGCTGCCAGTGTGGTGGAGACGTGGAAAAAGGTACGAACTGCTTTTCCCATTTGATAACTTCTTTATGTGTCCTCCTGTTTTGTTTTTTTTTTATTGTTTTAGGTTTTTTTTTATTCAGGTTTTTATTTTCTTTCAACTTTAAACATACTAGACAGCAAAATATGCTTCACATTTTCTTATTTGGGCCCAAGGTTAAAAAAAAAAGTTAATATAAAATAAATAAAAATACAAATAGAAGAAATTCCTACACGCAAAAGGTGCAACATTCTTACCACATTATCTTTAATTGAATATAAATTTGAGGGGAAACCCTACAGGTCCAAGTGCTTCCTGCCCATATATCTTTTTCTTCTCTCCCTTTCTTACACACACACACACACACACACACACACACACACACACACACACACACACACACACACACACACACACACAC
>JBAMHX010000004.1:24898378-24913653 GCA_037177515.1 Pseudomugil tenellus
TAGCCGAAGGCTCTTCCTCCCATTGTTTTCTTATAGACTCTGGGAACCACAAGTAGACCTGCAGTCTGAGAGCGAAGGCAAATTTTAAGTTGAACTGGTTTGGCCCAGTTAGGTTTTATTAGTCTTGCTGTGTATTTCCTGAAAACATCACACCGATTGTGCTATTTCAGGTGACAGAAACACAGCACAAGAAAAAAGTCCAAAGCTGCAGCTACAAAGCTTGTAGTACCCTGAAACACGTCCGCATTGCTTCGTTCAAACAGATTAAACTGGCCGACAGTAACTTTAAAGTCAAACTTTGCAACTTTTCTCACTTAAAAACTGCCATTCTGACTGGTTTTGATGGTGCAGGGATGTCTGCAGCATTTAGCTTTCCAGTGCTGCATCACACAGCAGCACCTGGACATCAACACATCAGCCATTTTGAAAATGTTCCCCGGCTGATTATCGCAGGAAGAGAACGAGTGACGATGAGTAAGCAAAATATAAACCGAAAGCCACCATGGGACGGAGGTTCACTTGTTGGAAAGAGCTCAGAGTTCGTGAAAAATGCTAGACGGATGCTGAATTAATCATCGTTAGGAGGCGTTTCACGGAAATCTGCCGCAGTGTTTCCTTATAGATTAACATCACGCAACTTTTAAAGTATGAAGTGAAGGTCCAAACAGTTGTGGTGTCTTTGCGGTCTACATCTTTTGGAGCAGTATTTTCACACTAAGGCCACTATTAAAGTAATATTGTGTAAATTCTGACCTAAACATCAGCCTAATGTAAGTAATAATGGATGATTTCTGACGCATGTTGATGTGTGTGAGGGGGCTGCCCTTTCCTGAAACCAGAAGTCGTAACTTCGCAGGAGCAGATCCGTCTCATGTGGGATCATGTGACCTGAAAGGCTTTGGTTTATTACTTCTCTTTTATAAACACAGAGGGTTTTGCTTTGTGTTCCTCCTCTTTGCCTCGGTATTAGATGCTAAGCTAGCTCTTAGCCTGCTGTGCAAACATACTAAAATGTATTTTTTCACATCTTTTATTGAATAACATTAAGTGTCTGTTGAGCTGCCGAACACATCTGTGTCTCTTTTGTGCTGTTTAGTAGAAGCTAAATGCAGCTAGTTGAAGCAAATCGGCTACCGACCAAAGCTAACATGACACCTAAACATTTTTATTGCTGGTTTTCCTGCAATTAAAGTATTTCATATCATTCATGTAAATATCAACGTAGTAAAAGATGTAAAAACATCACTTTTTAATCACAGCTGATCAAATTATACTATAGTTACTCTACAGAAAGACTACACTAAATGATCTCATATATATTTAACATAAAACGTTTACTTTTCATGAGGATAAAGACATCAGAGGAAGAAATCCAACTGAATTGTCACTAAAGATAATTTATTTGCTATATATCAGCCTTGCAGAAGCGCAAACTGGTGCATGAAAGAAGCCACCATGATCACCACCCTTCAGAGATGAATAAAGTATCTATTATGATCAGATATAACCAAAACATTTTGTTCCTGTAGGGTTGTGCTGATTGATTTACAATTTTGGTCTGAAATAAAACAATTGCTGGAGCATCATTAAACTGGAAAATGCTGTTAATTTAACTGCATTTTATTCTTACTGTATACAGCCACCAAATAACACTTCACATTTTACTTTATAGTCGATAATCACCTGGTTTGTTCCAAGATAAAATAAATAAGTAAATCCAAAAAACTAACCGTGAACCATTTACGTGTCTGTTTATGCGCTGCGGTACTCACTGCATGAACTGGAGAAGCAATGTCAACATGGACCCACACACCAGGCCAGTCAAACCCCAAGTGGGAAGCAATGAAGAGGCCGGCACAGGAGCTCTGGGCATTCTCACGGTCCTGTACAACACAAAGAAAACAAATTATACATTACTAAAGAATCACACCAGACATATAAATATCTAACTTGACGACTTGCATCATGGTTTGGAGTACCGAGTATATTAAAATACACAGTACACAAACGTATTTCCATTGCAGAGCCGCTTTGTTGTAAAACTTAAACCATCATATCCAGTAAATAATCTTTTTCTATCCACACACAGACACACAAGTCGCAAAATCAGTATTCCCGTGCAAAATCAACATTTAGCAGCACGTTGCAATGCATCCTCAGATTATGGTAATTGTAAGATCTTGATTTGCTATAATTTATTTCAAACATGCAAATAACACAAACAGAAAATACATAAATAGATAAATAAAATGAAATAAAATAAACCCAACATGCCAGAAAGGTTGAAGTATAACCTTATGCACGCCTACCCAAAATCTCACGAAACATATATTTACATGAAATATATAGAAAAGTAGTAAACAAATAGCCGACATGGATTATTTATTGGCCCACTGAACTGGCAAAGCCCTTCTTCCTCCCTGCTGTGTGAAAACCGTGTGTATCGCTTTTTAAACGAACACACACCCTCACTACTCTTATACATATTTCCCCAAACTTCTGCACAGTAATGTAAACAAGGTAAAATCAGTGGCAGAAGAGAATGTGGAGTGTTTTACTTTGCTCAGTATAGAGATACTATTTGACATTTTACTTTGCACATGTTTTATTTGCATCTTTGTTTATTTTATTATTAATTTTTACCCAGAAAAAAACTGTTTCCACTCTTTCAATCTCCACTCCATCAACTTGCATCTATACTTCCTATTGCTAATACTGGATAAAATGAATTTATTTTTAGGATAATTTATCACAGAAAGCGACCGTGGACTGGTCCTGACTGGTGGGGAGTTTCTGTTACTGAAGCAATCACACTGCGAGAGTCACTGACGTCTCGACCGAAGAGGCCGTTTGGATGAGAAAATCTCATTTAAATGAGTCAAACTTCATGACTCGAGTTGCACTTAGAAGAATCTGGAGTTGTTTCATTTACTCACAGCCACAGAGTTCTTCATGTCAGCTATAGCGGAGGTAAACTCGCTGAAGTGAAGTTCGGGGCAGTAAACCAGAGGGTGAGCGAGATCACCGCTGCTGCGGCCTGCACGCACACACGCAACCTCCCACTCCTCAGTGTTGGTCAGCACAGCAGCGTGGTACTTCCCTGTGGAGATTCCCTGAACAGCAGAAACAAAAAAGGGCAATAAATTCAGAGGTAATACTGGTTTGTAAGACATAATCAGTGTTTTGATCTCTTTACTCACCTGGGCTCCGGTCAGCGTGGCCATATCCAGAATAATGTCAGCAGACAGGTCTTTGCAGGCATACACCACTCCGTCAGCCAGCACCAGCCGTCCCTCTGCATCAGTGTTGTTAATTTCTACTGTCCTGGAGAATAAAACACACATTTTGCACATTTTATACCAAGACCCACATGCTCAGCTTGTAAAATGATACAAGAAGCAACTTAAGTGCTCTCACATCATGACAAGACGTATAACTCAAATCAGAACAAGCAATTTGATTCTGAGAGTAGCAGATCAAAAAGAGTCTCACTTTCCAGAATAGAGTGTGTGGATATCATCGGGGCGTGTGGCTGTGGGCCCCACTGAGTTCTCTGCCAGACAAAACACTGCATGGAGGTTATCCTTAAACCCCTGAGAACAGAGATTCTGATCATGAAACATCTGAGATACAAATGACTAAAGACAGCTGATGTGAGAAGATTGAAATGTCTGCTTTAACCTGTTTAATGGTGGCCTTGAACGCTCCCAAAATGGCTGCAGCTCCGCCACAGTCTCTCTTCATCCCGGGCATGGTTGTCTGGTGAACAATGAAATAGTAATTAAATTCGTCATAATTTGTTTGCAAACATGCTTTTATACTTCAGAATTTCTCCAAAGGTAATTTACATAACTTGTCATCCAGTCTTAATGTGTCCCATGTTTCTCCTACTACGTACCACCCGACCACGGTGAATTTACCGACATTATATGACTTCGAAATGAATACAAAGTCATATAAAAACCTTTGTGTGCCGTTTATTTTTGGTTACTCAGCCAATGATCATGAGTCTAGTGGACCTGTTGCATTTTTAAAATAACACAGTCAAATGATTTATGTAACACTACTCGTAGGGTTGCACAATTAATCGTTAAAGAATCGTGATCTCAATTCACACTTTTATGCAATCTCATTTCCAAATGAAAACGATTTATTTAAAAAAGAAAAAAAGACCATGATTGTACCGCATTTTGATCAGGAACATCATCTGCATAAATCAAGCGCTGCCTTTTTCTCTCAACAAATGAACAGCAGAAAATGATTGAAAGGTTGTTTAGGTAAAAAAAAAGAGAAAAGTGACATTTATAGTTTATTATATATTTAGTATATTATATCTAGTGTCAGCTGATGTGCCAGTGATTTGTGCAATAAATGCGTATATTGGGAAAAAATCGTGAGAGAAACGTGATCTCAATTCTTGGCCAAAAAAAATCATGATTCTCATTCTACCCAGAATTGTGCAGCCCTAACTACTTGTTAGGTCACTGTGTTGAGTTGGAAAAAAATAACGTATTATATACATTTTCTCTTGTTAAAATGGTGAAAATGGGTCCCAAAGACCCGAACAGCACACAAGGGTTAAATGGATCCGCTACAATACTCTCCAGAGTAGAGCCGCTGCTCCTCCACATGGAGTTGAGCCAGATGAGGTGGCTCGGGCATCTAGTTAACGATGCCTCCCGGACGCCTCCCTGTTGAGGTGTTCAGGGTGGGAGGAGACTCCGGGGGGGGGAGATGAGAGTCGGGAGACGGAAGTCTGTGCTTCGCTCCTTAGGTTGCTGCCCCCATGACATGACCCCAGATAAGTGGCTGAGAATGGATGGATCCACTAGTCTTTCTAGGTTTTATTACCAACACATCACCTGAATTTTAAGAATATGTTTGACGGGACATAAAAAACAACTTTATTTGTTCAATGATTTATTTTAATACTTCAGTCATTAAAGGAAAGTCAGTGAAGTATTTCAGAAATGGGACGTGACTTCACAGCATGTTGTTAAAAAGATGATGTTAAAAAGATTTAGGCATTACCCCGTGTGTCATATTAACACTGTAATGGGGATTAGCTGTTTCAGAGTTCATAAACAAACTGTGTTGCTGAACAAATAGTTCAGCAACACAGAATTTAAGGTTGTTTACATTCAGGTTATTAGAACGGATTATTACATGGGGGCGGTTTTAAACCTAAGCATTGTTGGGAAAAAGTTCCCAAAAAGTTGAGAAAAAGTATATGTGAAGATCTGTTTACGTTCACACAGATGAGCAAGTCGAAAAATGGATGTGCTAGCATTGGCTGGGGGGTGGGGTTGTTAGTTTATGATTACGATCTTATATTTACTCATTCTTTACTTATTCCTCTTTTTCTTTTAAACACCGTGTTGCATTAACAGAAAAACAGAGGATTAATTACCAAATTAAATTAAAATAAATTTTTAACATGGACACCCATTAAAACCAACTCAAATCATCAGTTGCAGATGTTGACTGGGTACGCACATCGGGGCGTCTTTGAAACACATTTACGTGTTGGATACGTGCTCATAGCATAAAAGGAGAACATGTCGGAGACGTTTGACACACGCACACATGGCCAAACTGGCTTTCCAGATACAGCAACAGCGCAGAAGACGTCTTTGGCAGCCAATGAGTTAAAGATGCCTTAAAAGAGTCATGACTGTCCTTCTGAGGAACGTGGGACATACCTTTCCCTTGATGCTGAGTCCACCAGTGTCGTACACAATGCCCTTGCCGACCCATGCAATGGTTTGAGTTGCACCATCAGGTGTGTGGCTCAACACAGCTAATGCAGGAGGATGCTCCGCTGCTTTGCCAACACCGTAAATACCTGAAGGAGGAGGCAACAAATAATTGTACCGACTAATCTGACTAATCTGAGCAGAAGCATCATAGGATCCCTATATTAGATTTATTACTTAAAAAAATTAAGCAATATACTCTAGATAAAACTTTATTTAGTATATGGAGTCTAACAGACAACAAATAGGATTTTTCAAGGCCAGAGTTGTTTAAAACAGACGTGCTGAAACAAAACATGATTTTCTTACATATTGAAACAAAAAATAAAACTATGAAATTGTTATTTTCTGGTATTTAAATGTCCCTGTTAGGGGGAATCATAGCTGGATATTATTTGGTTTAGCCACATGTCTTCATGAATATATTTTGCAAAAAAAAAAATGGTGAAAGTTTCTCCTGTTTACGAGATCAGCACATGACTGACTTGAAAGTGAGACACGAGTCATTCTCCGCTGTTTTACAAAAGTCAGACTTTTAGCAGCTTGTTTAAGTTAAATTCATGCATAGAGACATGGTCAGGGACAAAATGGGATTATAAAGACACAGCTTAGGAAATTTTTCACTATGACAAAGGTATGCTGCCGTAAAACGGCGATTTATTTCAGAGATTAATCAAGAGCTTTATTAGCATTTAATTAACATATATGCAATTAAGAAAAGAAAAAAATGTGCAATGCAACTGAAACTATTAGAGTTTAATTTTCCTTTCATTTTCCCAGTAAAGCCAGTATTTATATCTCACTGTTCAGCTTTAACCACTGTGTGTACCCAATAAAAATCTACCAGTGAAAAGCTCTTTAAGCAACATTTCTGCACTTAGTTGTGATCAATAGGAAATTATACTAACTTGAGAAATTTGTTCTAGCTCTTCGCAGAAACTCAGATCTAATTAACATAGGGGAAAAAAAATTAGTGCACCTAGCACTGCAGGCAACACCTGTGCCCAACTGCACTACAGCAGTTCGACTGCACTTATCTATGATGTCCTCTACTGTTTGATTTAGTGTTTGTGTTGTTCTTATTCTCAGATGTAAGTCGCTTTGGAGAAAAGCGTCTGCTAAATGTCTGTAATGTAAAACCATTGACATGAACTGCATGAACAAGAAGAGCTTTAACACATGTCTGCCCTCCTCATCATGCCAGATAACTTTCTGTATGAGTGATCATTTCCCTCCTAAACACAGAAAAAGGGCAGCTGGAGTCCTGAACAGGAAGATTGTGAGCTCTATTCCCACCTTCCCTGTTTTACATGTGGAAGCTTGTAACTGGTTGTACAGGTCTCTCATGTACAGAAGCTGCTGTTCAGGCAAACCAGGCTCTAATTCCAGACCGGGGCCCTTTGCTGCAATGTCACCTCCCAAATCTATCAGATTCTTTTCCTACCCACTTTGAAAAAGATCCACACTAGTAAAACCCTCTTTCCATTAGTACCTACTCTAACTGGTTTTCCTCGGCTCTACCAGGCTTCTGGGGTGTTTCCACAATAGATATTGCGTACCGAGTAGATACTATTGTGGTACCTGCTTCATCGAGGTTCCAAGCGGGAGAGTTGGACTCAACTCGTAACGACAGGCAGGAGTAGTGATCAGCTCGTGGCTTTGGTATAAATAGCAGCAGCTTTAGAACCAACGCAGTACTTTCTGCAGCTCTGATAACGGCAACAGCTTCATAATATCTCCGATCGCCCATCGGAACAAACACCAGCACCTACTCTCTGCAGCGTTGATTCAGTTTGTCTGCTTTCAAACAAATTTTATGTCACATTTTAATAGAGGTGGGAGCCTCTCCTCGAATCTACTGCATTCTGGGCATCTTTTAGGTAGAAATTAATCATCGACTGATTCAAACCAATATGTAATTAACAGACTTGTGCAGTTTGATGTCAAATTCTTTACAAATCGGATAAATACGTTTGATGTATGTCTTTTAGATTATTCAGTAACGGCCATTCTTCCTTATTCCTATTCGTTTCCTTTGTGGGAGCTCGAGATCCTTTTTTCCCCTTAATTTGTGTACAGGTGTGACGGATGGCAAAATATGGGTGGTTAGATTGCGTTTTTTTTTTTATTTGTGGTGTACGTCTTTTCTTTATGTTCTGTGTGTGTTCTCTTTCCTTTTCTCTTGTTTTCTTATCCTTTTTCTGTCCCCTCCAGTCGTGTCCAGCAATACATGAAAACTCTGTCTAACTAAAATGTAGCTTAAAAGAAAAATCTGATTATTAAGAGGAACTTTGAATATTCACATATACATATAGTTCCTTTTGACGGAGTAAATTTGCTCAGGACGACAAAGCAGTCAGATCCTCATTCTGCCTGCGTTTATGCTAAACAAGACACAAAAAAACAAAAGAAAAGGCGCCTTGTTACAAAAATGTGGGTACAAGCTGTGTATTACTTTGCAATGATCATGGTTTAGCTTCAAAACTTACCAGTTCTTTGTTATTTAGAAGTGGTAAAGACTGAAATAAAAAAGGATTTTCCCTTTAAACATTTAGGAGGTGTTATCTTCAGGCCTTTTGGAAATCCGGTAATTTTTTACTCACTGTGCAATTCAAATTACATTAAATAATGTTTTTTTTTTTAATTTCAGATTACAGTTTTGCAGATGTAGTACCTCCAAACCCTCTTTGTTTCAGCTCCTCCCCACGAATGATAACAGGAGTAATTCCAAGTTCAGCTCCTACAGCCTTTATTTCCTGAAACAGAAATGGATGCTTCTAAAGGGAGGCCACCATAAATAATTATAAACTTGTCATTTTGCCGTCTGTTCTCTCAATTAATTATGTATATGCTAAACATAACAGAACAGAGTTTAACACATTCGTTCAAATCAGGACAGTTGTGACACACAGGAATTGATAAGAAGTGGTGCGACAACCTCCAGGAAGTGGTCTGTGTTCATCTCGTTGCATGGTGTGTCCACAATGCGAGCTGCGAGCCGTACGCCATCAGCAGCGTTGGAGAGACACTGAACATGAGAAGAGGCTTCAGGTTAGGACAGATGTGCTGTTCCACAACATATTCTACAACACATGAATTTGCAGTACCTCGAGCTCTGCAGCATCCAGGGGATTGCTGTCATGGCCGACAATCAAAAACTCCACCGTCACGTGCTTCTTCTCAGTCCTGCAGGAGGACGTAGAGCGGCGAGAGTAGATGGGAAAGGCCCTGGCGATGGCACAGGAGGATGCGAACACATCGGCGCGCTCACAGACCATCTAAAAAGAGGAAAAAAAACTCATGTGACCCTCTTTGTAACATGAGTCATCTTGTTCACAAACTGATTTGAGCACCACAGTAATCTGGAGTATACGAGGAATCAAAAAACACGTTTATTAATCAAGTATTCCACCAAAGACCAGGGAAGTAACTTTCTGATTAAGGTACTTACTACTATGCAACGGTTCTTCCCTCCAGGGAGGCAGGAACGGACAAGACGAGACACAAAGTGGGCAGAGGACGGGCTGTTATGCCTGCTGACCCGTGAAGGAAGGGCAGCAACGGCAGCCTGGTTGAGGTACAGAGGGCAGCTGTCTGTGGGGTTTGGTTTCAAAGCACCGAGAGCTGTCTGCCATATCTAAGAAGAAATGAGAAAACATTACACTTCTGCTTCTCAGCTTATAGACTAATCTTGTTGCAGAGGTTTGTGGTGTCCACGTTAAACATCAAGGCAATCACTTTTAATAAGTTTCCAGTCTTTCATTCTACACAGAGAACAGATCAGGAGTGTCCAGGATCTGGATGGTCCTGAAAATGGAAAATACACTGTTCCATTTTCCCAATTGAAGCAGATCAAAACACCTCTTAAAACCTATGAATGATTTACAGCAGTGAAAGAAGTTGATGAATGGAAATGCTGGAATGATCTTCAGCAAATACAGAGAAGCTCTTTGTATGGAAACCATTAAGATTCACTGTTCCATGTCTCTACAGACAGCCTGCCACTATCACAAGAGTTTACATGGTAGCCTGTGACATTACATAAGGCCCTGCTGAAACATTTATTTAGATGTGCCGTCAGGCTTCACCAGCCAGGTGACACAAATTAACCCCAATATGTCATAACTTAACTTAAATTCAGCATAGAATGTTTTGTTTTGGGCTTTTTTAAGTAATGCATGTATTAAAAAGGTTATTAAAAAGGTAGATATTTAACTTAGTCTGTATTTTAAATGCAGCTGATTTGGGTGAGGAGTGATCTTTCTTTTTATATTACAGTTATTGAGGTATACTTTTCAGGTGCTTTGATTTTCTGTTATTCTTACATCGTAAATTGCAGAAGAGTCCATGCAGCCTAATAATAGAAGTTGTCAAACAAATCAGGAAAAGTTAAAGTTTCTGGGAACCAGTCACTTGAAAACTGGACAGGTGTCAGATCACAACCACCCTTTTGGTGAAAATGGGAACCTGAAACACCAGGAAACTTAAACAAGGGACTTTAACCTCAAGAGTAAAGTAGCTAATCCTGGAAGTATTGTTATTGCAGACGGGTGTTACGTTTATTTAAGTTTGGCGACTTCGTAGTAAACTCACGTGCATTATTATTCATTTTGTTACGTTTTCTTAAAATATTGCTAAATAGCATGTTAATTACAGTTACGTACAGTTGACTGATTAAAATGCTAACTTCAACAAATGTAGTTGAGGTATACACCTCTTTTATATTGTATTAAAATAACTGAACTACCAGATTATAAATATTAAATAACTGTTAGCTGGCGCTATGCAGTTAGCGTAGCACGAACATGTATCCCCACCAAACTACCGTAATTATTCCCCAGTTCACCTCTTTGCTAACGACTGGTTGCAGTTTTCCTTTGATTTGGCTCCAGCTGACTTGCTGTAGGTTTGATTCATGTCCGATAATCAGGACAGGGCGACTCTGTGGGTCCGAGTCACCAGCAGACGCCTTGAACTCAAGTACTACGTTCGCCATTTTTCTGACTAGTTGACTGAAAGACAGCGAGCACTGAACGGACAAATGGTTCCGTAAAGCTGGACCGGTGACGGTGGCCGGGAAGGACCAAACGGTCATATTCTGCTATCTTTGTCGACCTCTATCGGTGAGATGTTGAAACTACATGTAAAAGAACATTTTAAAATAAGTTGGTCTTAAATTAGCTGTTTGTTTTTTACTTTTCCTTTAGCTGTATTTTGTTTTCTGCATAAATGGTAAATGTGCTGAACTTTCAATTAGAAAAGCAAGAAAAATATTAAGATATATATGGAATTTAATGGGTATTCCCTTTGATAAGAACAAAACTCAGAAGTTACAGACAGTCACTGTATTTTAAACCAATCATTACATGTGCAATATAATAACAGTCAGTGTGAGCTACAAACTGCAATATTACTACAGTGTTACTACAGATAAGCTTGAATTTAATCGCTCTGGGATTCTCTAGAGCAGCTCATTGATTCAGTTCACTTCATTAACCCTCCTAAAAAAATGAATAAAGATTCCAAAAGTCTTATAATAGTATGTTGACAATGTTGAATCTTTGGAGAGTTGAGGCAGTTGTAACTTTTGCAATTCTAAGCCTCACCTCATTGATGTTCCCAAATGTTAGTCAAACTGCAAACAAGATCTTTTCTCCAGCGTACCAGATGTAATTATTAGTTTTCCCGAAAAATAAATATTGCGTAGTCCAATTAGATGGATTTTACCCTCACATGGAGAACTTTCCAACAGATTAAACCATAAACCTTTAGCATTTAATCTGCTCTAATGTAACATTAGTTTAGTTTTTTAAGGCAAATGCGGATGTGTTTGCTTCAAAGCGCTATTTTTATCTGATCCCTACTCCCACTGACCATTTAATCAGGTATATTTTGAAACGATGATGGTGTTTAGCTTTTCATTTCAGTTTTGTTCCCCAAGAAAATGAATGAGATTTACCAGGAAGGCTTAGCAGTTTGGAATCCAGTATCCTAACAAATGAGGTGAATAACTTGTGGAGATTATGGATGTGAAGAATGTGACTGTGGTGGCACCTGTGTGCAATGCAAACTACAGAGGTTTTATTACAGCTTTGCACTTTTTAAAACTACAGCACATTCTTTACTCTGTTAACTTAAAAGTGGCTCATATGAAGCCACTAAAAATCGCCCAGTTGACATGAAACCATGGCAACACGAGGCAAAACAAAAAGGTGCCCTGAGGCTGCAGACTGAGCCGATAGACATCATTACCAATAAGGCGCTAAATCTTAGCTTCTGTTTAAATCCAAACAAAGAGGAATTGAACAAACACACAAATAAAGACACAAATAAAGAATGAATTACTTTTAATAAAAACAATTAAAGCAAACAAGTCTGGATGGTATTGATTTGTTTATTTTCTGTCAAATGAGTGCCAACCACAAATAAAGCATATTAAAGTTATTACAGTTTGAAATCTCATTATGATGGATGGAAGATACACATTACAGAAATGTTTCTGCAGAAAATACATATTTCAGACATTTTACTGCTAGTTGTAACATGAAACAGGCTTCATTTTCACCAAATTTAACAGAATATTTCCATTATCCAAAGATTCTCTGCTACAAGATGTAAACTTTCATGTCCGACGCAAATGGTTTAAAGCCATTTTTAGGTAACAGAGCAGGTTATAATGGTAATGTCTGGTATGTGGGCCTTTTCTCTGACAAAATGGGTAAACGCCTAAAAAACAATACTGTTCATAATGACATGATGTTAACGGCAATAGGGAAAAATATTGTGCTTGTCAGGTATGCTATTCTGATTTATTTATGTCAGCACAATGATTTAAAATATCTGTGAACTATCCCTTTTTTTTATTTAATCATACAAAAGAGCATGAAAGTATTACAGATGTCAAATACATGAAAGCTTTCATTTCTTACTAGATATAGAAAAATGTTTTACCTAAAATTAACTACATTTTATTTTTAGTGTTTCACAAAAATCATAAATTTCATTTTACAAAACAGAAAACAAATCTAGTGGTGTAAAAACATTTCAGTCAAACCTTTAATAATTCACACAGTTTCGTTACTAATTCAGAGGTTTTATGGTTTCAGCTTCTGCAATGTTGGAAACTTCTCTTGGTTTTACACAAATGTAAAGCTGTCTTTTGATCTTAAAATAATAAGTAAATATGAAATATGTATGATTAATTAATAATGAGCTCTCTGTAGTGGAATAATATGCACCACAAGAGAAATAAAATAATTCTTCAACCCTTTTCAGTCTGTTTTTTGCCATAAGTATGATACTTCTCTACACATTACACTTGATATGCAACATCCAGCTTAAGATGTGTTTGTTATTGCACTTACTATACAGTACAGACCAACCTGAAGTTAATTATGATCAATGTTTCTGGACTTTATAGACAATACAGGTAAAAGGTTAACTTCATTTTAAAATCTTCATAAATACATAAGACTCTGAAATATACGATTAAAGCTATAGCCACATTTATAACGTTTTATGAAATGAAAATAAATGCAGAATCAAGGTAATATTAATAGGTGCAGTGTAAGCAGCACCTGAGGCAGGGTAAGAAAATAGTGTTAATACTTGCATAAAAGGCTTACAGCCTGTTAGATATTCAGAAAGTTTATATTAGGAGGCAACTATGCATCAAACACAAACATCCAAGCATTCTTGCATAGCTGAGGATAAACATAACGGAAAATTAGCCCCCCAGGACTTTTTAAATCTGGCTTTATTTTCCTTGTATTCTAGCTGTTAGCTACTGATAAGCACAGGAATTAATATAATCCAACTCAGATCGAGGAAGGAAAACTCTTACTTCGTAGTAGTTGTTCCTGCAAACTCATGTAACTGTTGGGATGTAAAGTCTTGCATAGTAGAGTTATTACTGCACCAAATTGACCTCTCCTTAAGCTTTCCTAACGATCCTGTCGTTTTTTCCTTTAACAACTGATTCAATAATTCCTTCATTAATGATACGTTCAGATATTCTGTACAACGACAGAATGTTCAGCTTTTTAATGAAAACAAGTCTGTCGTGTTTGTTATTTTTTTTCTCTACTGCAAACCAAAAGAAATGAACGAAGATATTTTTGGTTTTACTGTTTGAAGTGTAAACAGACCTACAAGGTCCCTTTAACTCTTTCTCTTGTACTTGTTTCCATTTTTAGCTTTATCCTCTCTTAATATTTAGGGAATCTCTTTAGTCTCCTCTGGTTCAAATGCTGCAAACAGTGATGGCCAACAAAACGCTGAGCAGAGTGAGCTGCATGGATTCTACATCTGGTGTTGATTGAAGGTTTTTACAGAAGATGTTTTGTCAAAATTCAAAAACTTTTTTTGAGCTGAGTACACACATTTTTTTTTACCAACATTGAAATAAAAGGAATATCCAATCAGTATAACATCAGATACATATTTTGCTGAGTTAAAACTGAAGAATATCAGACACTTATCAAATAATCTAAGCATCATTAAAGAGCACTCTTTATCTTCTCACATTGGCCTGTGTTATCACAGTGTAGTCATTTAGTGTTGGAAACAACACCTGTCAATAAATTACACCTAAATAAAAAGGATTTTGGACTCAGGCTAAAGACAAAAAAGCTAAATTTACCTTAAAAGAGCTTATTGAAAAGAGAGTAAAGTTAAAAGTGGACGGGGTTAAACTGGGAGGCTTGCATCATCCGCTCACATTAAAACTTTCATTCATCTTTCATAGTTAGTACTTTGTAAATTATAACAGACAAGATAGTGTAATGCTATTATTAGTATTAGTAAGACTGCTTGATGTGCAGCGCATGACATGTTTTACGGCTTTCAGCTATATGAAATTTCACCCTGCCAGACCAATTCTGTGTCTGGTTCTTCACTTAGGCATGACACAAGTTTCCACTGGACCCACAGGTGGCAGAAATACCACAATTCTTCAGGATTGGATCGAAATGGGAGGCTGTGCCCGTGTCGGCTTCTCTGGGAGGAAAAGGCTTCATGGTGGAGAGGATCAGAGCCAGACAGTCGGCTACGTTTTTGTTTGGGGCGCAGGCCAGAGCTGGTGTGTGGCCTGTAGAGGAAGGATGGAAAGGCTTGAGCACATATGGAGTACTTTGATGTTTTTTCACAGGAAAACACAATTTGCAGCTTACCTTCTTCATCTACAGCCATGACTGCTGCTCCTCTGCTCAGTAACACCTGCACTACAGTGGCCAAGCCTTTTCTCGCTGCAATATGAAGGGGCCTGTAGGACAAAGACACATCTGACCTCAGTGCATCAAGGAAAAGTGAAAGTTACAGGAATGCAGCTCCATAGTGTAGTGGCTGTTTCATATCTTAGGCAAGGCAAGTTTATTTGTTTAGCACCTTTCATCTACAAAACAGTTCAAAGTGCTTCACATAAAAACATTAAAAGCATTACAGATGTTGAGGGGGGGGGGGGGGGGGGGGGGGGGGGGGGGGGGGGGGGGGGGGGGGGGGGGGGGGGGGGGGGGGGGGGGG
>JBAMHX010000004.1:24934862-24947573 GCA_037177515.1 Pseudomugil tenellus
ACATCATTTTCTTCTCGGAGCCCCGAGAACAAGAACAAATTTCTCGCTTCTCGTGGAGTATGTAACAGCCTTAAATCTATTATCATGCATTCTTTCATCTATGTCAGTCTGAAACGATTCCTAATTGGGTGAATAATCAGAATTTTTTGGCTTCACTTTTTCCAACAGATGTTGCTGCTTGGTGTAAATGAGTAAATGTGACATAGTGTTAAAGCGGTCAGAGTGGCTAGAATGACTAGAAGAGGGATGAATAAGTGCCTGTTCTGTTTCAGGGAGTGGTCCTGGGTTGTTTTTTCGGTCCTGCAGCTCTCTACATCTGGGCTATCGGGATTCTTGCAGCTGGTCAGAGCTCCACCATGACAGGAACTTACTCTGGGCAGTTTGTGATGGAGGTATGAATCTGTATGGTGTGACTTTAAAAAACAAAGATGCTTCTAAAGTTTTACACTAAAGACATCATTGTCATCTTTCCTAAGGGTTTCCTGAACCTGAGGTGGTCTCGATTTGCTCGTGTGCTGCTGACCCGCTCCATTGCCATCACACCTACACTGCTTGTAGCCATTTTTCAGGATGTTCAACATCTGACTGGAATGAATGACTTCTTAAATGTGCTTCAAAGCATGCAGGTCAGGAGGTTTAGCAGAGATGGATATGTTTATCAGGGACTCGGAGTATTTTAAAAGATTCACTCTCACTTCTCTTCTCATCCAACAGCTTCCATTTGCTTTAATCCCAATTCTGACCTTCACCAGTCTGACCACCATAATGAACGACTTTGCTAATGGACTGTAAGTGAAATACATGTTTTCACATTGATATCTTAGGGATTTATATATAAATGATGTTCAGTTAGGAGCAAAAGATTTGCTCAAAATCCTGTTTAACACAATCTGATACTTTCCTTCTGCTCTTTAATGGCCACCAGAAAGCAGAAAATTACATTATAATAATTTTGACATATCACATGGTTTTTTAATTTAAAAAATTACTACAAATAAAGACTAGATATGAAAAATGTTTAATGTGTTAAATTGTCATTAAATTAAATGAAAATTTTAATGAATGCCAAATTGAAAAGGGTGCACGTAGAAAAGCATGAAGCAGTTTTAGTAAAACAGCTGACTGAGGTGATGAAAAGGTGTCGAGAGACACTCAAAGACATGGGTATAGTCGGGTGTACAACCCTCCCTGCTGCAATCAAACTATCTTGTTATTTATGATGTAAGCGTGTTAATTGTTCGTTACACATAAAGCACAAACATCGCACCTGCAGTGATCCCCGCCCTACTGCAGCTTCTTGGAGGATGAATGAACCATTAAGAACTTGTTCTCGCCGCCTCAAGAGCAAGAACAAACTTCTTGTTTCTTGTGGAGGATGTAACAAGCTTTATCAAACAAGTCTTTTCCAAACCACATAACAGACTCCTGATGGTTTATGTCTTTTCATTACTTCAGCATTTCAGCAGAGGAAGTGAAATGTACTAAATGTGCTCAATCTGCTCACGTGACTCTTCCTAGATCTGTTGTGTATTAAAAAACTAAGCCAACTATAGCTATGTGTAAAAGAGAGTTTTAATTCAGAATTCAAATTAAATTGGCTTTACAGAGATTAAAAATGACCATATAAACATCTAATTCTGAATGAAAATGACAATTCTGAATAAACCCTTTAAAACCCAACCCATGAAAAAGTGTTAAAAAAAAAGTCACATTTTTTTTAATATGAGATCTTTATTTGTCCTTTTGACAAAACGTAAAGTAAAATATGTATATATTATGTATTTTATATATTATATTTGTCATTTATTACCATGTGATATGTCAAAATTCTTATTGTATACATATCTTCTTTCTGGTGTCTGTTAAGGGGCAAAAATCAGATTGTTTTTAGCAGAATTTAGGGCAAAATTTGTACTATAAAGTGATGCACATAATTTGGACTTAAGTGGCTAATTCCTGTTTTAAACCCAAACTGATTAATTCCTCTATCATGTATTAATTCATTCTGTTTTCTGTTAATTCTAATTTATATGCACATTCTCGTTCCGTTCCGGTCATGAAGATGCGTATAGTCCCTTTTTCTCCCTTTTCCTCCTCAGCTGCTAAAGAAAAGTGAGCAGCTGTTACTTCAAAAATTATAATCAAAATCAAAGCGAAAATAGTTTTTAATATGTGGTCTCCCACGTTGTAGCCGAGAAGAAAAGAAGCAGGAAGTAAAGTTTGTTTCCGGTCACGTCCAATAAGAACCCTTCCCAACCCCCTGAGCTAAAGCAGAACTAAGTAAAGATGTATCAAAGATATTTACTATTCCCATGTAAATGTCAAGGAGAATAAATTATTTCTAGTTATTTATTCTGAATAAAAAAATAACGAATAACTAATAATAGCTAGATATTCATCCACAGAGGGAAATTTAATGAACCAGGACCAATGTGTCAACTAGAAATTTACTCAGTCTGACTTTTGATTGAACAAAACATATTTTTGTTTTGCTATAATCTCATAAAATGTCTGTTTTTTAAGGTTTTGGAAGATCTCAGGAGGCATCGTCATCTTGGTGGTTTGTGCAATCAACATGTATTTTGTGATTGTTTACGTGACGGCGCTGAACAGCGTGCTGCTCTACGTTTTCGCTGCTCTCCTCTCTGTGGGATATCTGTGCTTTGTGTGCTACCTGGTGAGTACACATTATATGACTTTAAGATTACTACTTATGTTATTATGTCATTAGAAAATACTAAATAACAAAAGTCTTTTTAAGTTTATGGCTGAGTTTACACACAGATGCCTACTTTGTTAGCGTCAGAGGTTTGTGTCACTATTTACATGTCTTAAAACTTCACAAGTAATTTAAAATAACCAACACATATAAAGATCTGGAATGATCATTTAATAAGGAATACGTAAGTAGTTAACAGTAAAGAGAAAAATCCGTTTAACGCACTATAGTAAAATGTAAAACAAATTAACCTTAAAAAATGTCTGAAGAGGAAGAAAAGATCAACACTGTTGCATAAAATTCAGTTTTTATCGATTAAACATTCAAAAGGTAAGACAGCAATAGATTAAACAGAGATGCCTTTTAATTATAGAAGTTAGAGTACAGAAATACTTATATTTAACTATTTTTAGTAAAAAAATATTTTACCTTTGTCTTTACTAAGATATCACTGACAATCTGCAAGGTTTAAATCTTATTTTTTTAATAAGTCTAATTCTCTGTGTTGATCTTTTACTTTAGTTCGTGCATTATTGGAACTCAAATCTATTGATTGTCTGACAATAATATGATTCTATATGTATTCATGTATTTTTGTTTATTTCTACGCTACATCCAAAACCTTGAAGTGTTCACTTTCCACAGTCATCAAATTAAACTACCAGTTACTTAGGAACTTAGACAAAGAAAAAACGTGGTAAAATTTAACGGCACAGCATTTTGCCGAAACAAAACACGAGCAAAACGTTGCTACAAAACAGACTTTAGCGCAGAAGACAAAAGACAACGGAATAAAATAAACCAAACGTAGAACTAGAACTTTTCCAAGAAGTAAGCATTTAAATGACCGGCTTTCTGTGGGTGTGTGGTTACTGTCTCCTCCAATCAGGAAACAGAGACGTCGACGTAAGTTGGAGTTTCTGATGAACAGGTGAAAACGAAAGTATAAAATTTAAGAAATTTACTTACTCTTCTCCATCCTTAATCAAATGAATGACAGGCATCATTTTATCAAAGAAACCAAGCAGGATGTGCTTTCTCACGATGACTGTACAAGCCCACAGTCCACAGAATACTTATGTGACTCAGGAGGTCAGCGAGCATGGGAAAAGGAACCTTTGAAAGAATAAATCCAGGTTTTGGGTTGACATTAAATCAGCCTTAGGGAACATCACTACATTAGCCTTCGCCTCTAATTTCCTCGTGATCGTTCGTAACCCAGATATAATTCTGGATCTGGATGCAGCTCTGTCGGTTTATGATCAACGAAATGATAAGAGCAGAAGAAAACCCTCTTGGGTGGGCGTTTTAACTTCCGCGCAGCGAGCCATTGTTTTGAAATCGCCTCATCTCTCTGCATTATCTTGCGAGTGACTTTATGGTCATAACATGCTCCTTTCCTAAAAGCTTTAAGTTCCGCAAGTTGTGTGTGAATCCGACAAGGACACATGTCGCCCCACGGAGACATTTGTGTGAATATTTCAAATCGCACTTCTAAAATAGACAGTTATGTATGGTAATTAGCAAAGAGCGGAAGTGAACAACCGAGCTTCCTGGTGTATTAGGTGTCATGGCGACACCCAGTGTCATTACACTGTGTATTTTTTTTTTTTTTTTTTTTTTTTTTTTTTTTTTTTTTTTTTTTTTTTTTTTGCAAAACTGGCCAAAAGTTTCCTGTTTTTTAATGTTCTTTACAAATAAAGTTGTCTTGCCTAAATTCCAAACAGATAAACAAATATAATCATTATGCAAGTAGAGTTCAATACATGGAAAAACAATTGTTTCAACTCCTATCAGGGCTGTAATGTGCTGTAAAAGTGCTGTATGACATCTTGCATTGTTGCTCTTTTCCGGTTTTCTGCAGGCATGGCACTGTCTGATTGCCTTGGGGGTTTCCTGCCTGGACTTTGGCAGCAGGGTAAGCAACCGACCTGCTGTGTTCATAGAGGAGCAGTCTGAGTACGACTCCTAGAGCTACAAACCAGAGTAACCATCAGCATTTCTCTTTCCTCTGGGAGAGCCTTGTACACAACCAGAACTTTTCAAGATCATATAGGATCTTGAAAGCACATTTTGTTTCACTTGTATGTTTTTTTATGTTTTATGGGGCTGGATATCAATATTGCTGCTTTATAGGCTGGTATAAATTTGCGCTAATACAGCATAACTAGATGCTCCTATTTAATGTTTGAGTTAATTTATCATAATACTCTACATGCTGTGAACAGAAAAAGTAATAATTGTTGCAATTCTTCAAGTTATTCAGTCAGCAGGCAGGCGTGCATTTCACTGCAGGGCCTGGAGTGCTGCTGTGAAATGTAAAGGAAAAAACAGGTAATCTGTCATCTTTCAGACGGAAACTGCCTGCAAAATACCCTCATTAGATGAGTTGGATGGTTGAGGGAAAAGTAAGCAACACTCAGAAACACAGAATTTTATTAGAATTCACACTTTTTTCCCCAATATGTCCTCTGGACTGGAAAATGTAGCTTGTTTTCATTTTATACACACTGTAAGTTAAATAGACCAGCAGAGCTCACATCTGATGTGATAGATTAAGTTTTCATCGTGAATAGAGTTAAATTATTATGGTAACCAAGCAACAGTGGCTTGATTGCATCAAACTGACATTTCTTATGTTTGACTTTGGATTATTTTGCTCTTTCTTTCACGGCAGTGTGATCATTATAAATCAATGTTGTTAGGTTGATGGGCGGCAGCTACTGCAATTTAGGATAAAAAGGGTATGTTTCTGATAACTTGCATTCATCTCAGTCTTTCTTTAATGTTGTCCATATTATTAATCTGGTCCTTAACATTTCCAGTTATAATAGCCTTTCCTCATGTTAATGAAGATTTCCATTTACTCTACCTCAGTGTCCACTACTGTTTCAGTTCCTTGTAGCATCAAGTCATCTGTCTGAATCACTGGATTTAATTCCAAATATTTGAGAGCATAAATGTAAACTGCTACTTGAAATATTTTTAGTTATATATATATATATATATATACTACAAAGCTCAAGTTGACATCCAGCCCCAGTTTGCTAAACCTCTTAGGTTGATTTTTCTTCCTAATGTTAGATTCTTCTTCTTTTTTTCTTGTTTGCACGACCGTATTCATCGTTAACATTTCATTAAAGCTAAAGAACCAAGTTTAAATTATATGGATACTCTTATGTATCCCTCTTTTTCTCTACAAGACTGCAAGTGGAGACTGAGAGGAAAAAAAGTAATTTTTAATATGTGCTTTCACATTTTGTATAAGCTGCATTGTTATAATCTGAGCATCACCTTGTAATTTACAAACTAATTTCAGAAATGGTCCATGAACATAATTCCTCAGTCTGAACTGAATCGATCTGAAGCTAAACCTGAAAGCATATCTTTGTGCCTCAGTTGTTAGAATGCCGGAGACATCTCCCACCTGTTTTGTATCAAACATGTTAATGTGTTTAGTTAACCCACGTGTGTTGTATTTATATTCTACTGAACGTTTTTGGATACTTTCCAGAGGCCTTGAACACACCACTGAAATGAATTTAGATGTCGTTTCATTTCATTTTGGTCGTCACAGTTGTGGTGGAAGTTTTCACTGTTGGTTTTATTTAGTAATGCAAGGTTTCATTTCTCTTAATCACGTTTATTTGTGTTTTAGAGCTTCATAATATATTAATATATAGATATGGATCCTGGGAATGTAGATATGCAGAGCAATAAAGTGGAGCTGCTTTTGTATTTGATTAAAATAACTTATGTAAAATAATTGTAAACACTCTGAAAGAGAAGTGAAAACAAGTATAAAGAATCCCACAGTGTTTATTTCCTGAATTAAAATAATTTGGAATAAAACAGTTCAGTAAGATTAAGTTAAATATATTTGTGCAAATTTATATTTAAGCATTTTGTATTGATTCATTTTTAATATCACCAGTTTGTCCTCAGCGCTGGTTGGAGGTATTTGGGTAACATTTTGATGGCAGAAGAATTTTTGTTGTTTGTTTTGATTCAATCTTCAGTAGCATAAAATATTTTATATTTGTTTGATTTTAAAGTAGATTTAAATCTATTGATTTATTTACAGGTCAAAGTAAATGTTATGAGACCTATTTTTTATATAGAGGGACATTTATTTAATAAAGCAATATTAAAGATAATCCATTTTGGAAAAACAATATTGATGTTTTAATATCTACGAGTTGTAGAGAGCCATCAGTTCCTGTTTTATGTACTTACAGCTGTGTTACAGTCACACAGACTGAATTCATTTATGGCTCAATTGCACCTGCGCAATGCGAAAAGCATTGAGGTTGCTCAGCTGCATTCAGCATGTTGGGCACCTATAAGCTTTGTTTTTTTAGTCCAACATGACTTCAACATCTGATGGAGCTGATTTAGTACCAAGCGGAGCACGGGGAAATGAAGCAGTGAAGACAAGGCTGCAACGGTTGCTCCTTCCTTCTGGAATCAATAAAGTATTTTTCATTTCATGTTTAAAGTCGATATTATTATAAGGTGAAAAAATGTGCAGCACTTTGTTCACAGAAGACTCAATCAGGTTTTCAGGTTCTTTTAGTACTTATCACTGGGAGTAGTATCTTCATTGGATAGGTCAGGTACTTCTAAAGATCTTTGTTTTAGAGTTCTCATACCTTTTCTTGGAAAATTAACCACATTTTTCCAAGTTAATGTGAATTTCCTGTCATAGGAATACCTCACACACGGAAACTCATATTTGAAGTGTTAGAGAAAACTTTACAGTTGTAATGTCAACACTGAGGAGGTCATGTGATCTGAATAAAAACCTGTCTGTTCTCTGCCGCTGGATGAAGCACACAATGTGTCCAAATAAAAACAGATTATGGATATTTGTTGGAGTCTTCTGTCTGAATGTCTCAGTAATGTCTCACTTATGTTTGTCATAGCTTTACATTAAAAGTCTCCTGAAAAACATATATTGTCCAAATTTTCCAAATCACTTTTAAATAGAATAACAACAAACAAGATTTTTAAATAAACACCTTAATGCTTGTAGTGAGACAAAGAAAAGATGGCGAAGAAGGTTAGAACGGTAAGGAAGGGAAAGGTTTTGGGGAAACTTTGCTAAGTAGTGATATTTTCAGATGAATGTAGTGTGTGGTAGGGAGCGATTGTAGCCGCTCCTGGATGGGGGTGGTTAGTAAAAGGTGGATAATGATTTATGCACAACTTATATGAAAGCTTTTAGACGTGTTTGGCCAAAGCGGATCTAGTACCTAGAAGTAACTTTTCTGCTTCATCACTGTTTAGTTTGAGAAAACTGAAACCAAATGATAACTTTATGAGACAGTTTACAAGGAATAAATGTGGTTTAATCAGGTTTGGAAGAGAGCTGGATGTCAACTGAATGCAGTGGAAGTTGATTTAATACATACGAACAATATGACGAAGAGAATGTATGTAAATGATGAACAACAGGGGCACCATGATCGCACCCTGAGGCACACCTGAGGTGACTGGGAAGGATCTCTGTTTAATAAACTGGCATAAAGCAGATTTAAACTAGCTGAGGGAAAGGATGGGTGATGTCAATACTGGATAGTTTGTCAAGAAGAATGGAGGAGAAGGCATTACGGACCAGAATCAGCTGCAAGGAATCAGGAGGAAGGAAAGAAAATCATTTGTGATTTTGAGTAATGATGTTTCAGCAGAGTGCCGAACTGGAATTACCCATAAAGATTACTGCGAGTTGGGTATGAAGCTCAGAAGCAAGAGTGCTTTCAAGCATTTTTAAAAAGAAAAAAAAGATTGGAAATGAGGAAAGATTGCCGTGTGTTCAGGTTGGAAAAACCAGGATCCAAATCTAGACAGAGCAGGTTGTACGTAAGGTTTATTGTGGTTCGCTGGTGGAAACAGGCTGGAGATGAGCAGAGATACGATGATGGTGTGACTGGCAGGCAAGTCAAGACAAACAAAAACAGAATAATACAGCAGGTGAAGGAAAACAAGCAGCTGTGTGCTGTTTCCACTGGCTGAATAAACAATCTGGTGAAGACCAAGCAGGTTTAAACACAGTTGCAGGTTGTAGATGTAAGCAGGTGAAAGTTGTGGTTGGGAACAGGGACACCCACTGCAGCAGGGACAATGGATCACCACAAAGGTTATGCAGATCTGCAACAGATTTCTTTAGTATTTGAGTCTCTGAGGCTGTTTTAATGGTTGATGGGACATTTCCAGTGATGAGAAAGCTGATTCAAAAACAGTTGGAAGAGCGTCAAACTAACATCTTGATGATTTTATTATTATAATTTCAGACATTTGTGTAACATGAGGCAGAAAAAAAGCTGGGAAGAGTGGTGCAGAAGGAACTGGGGAAATGAATTTGGATAGTTAGTGGTAAGGTTTTTCAGAAAGCGAGATGATGTGTGAAGAACAAGGTTGTACAGCAGGGATCTCCATATCTGTTCACTGAGGGCCGGCGTCCCGCAGAAAAGTTTCCCAACTGGAAACCACCTGATTTAAATGAACGTGATCTCCACAGCTTCTTGTTTAAAGTCTGTTAATAAACCATTCATTTGAATCAGGTGAGTTCCTGCAGAGAAGTATGAAATACCTGCTGGATACCAGCCCTCGAGGACCAGATTTGTAGATCTAGAGTAGAGTCTCCAACAAATTTAAAACAAATTTAGCTTGTATGATAGTCACACAAGCTATATAGGTAACACAAACTCCTGTCTGCCGCAAAATAATGGTGTAACTATGTACAACATCTGAAATAAAAATACCACTCACTGTACAAACACTTTGTTCTATCGACAGAAGAAATATAGAAAAATAACCCATGAACATATGACATAAAATGAAACCATATTTGAGATGTTACATAGGAACATTAATAAGATGTTTATATTTTTAGGATATAAAATGTGTTTGATTTTAAATAATGTATTTGAATGTAAATCCATCTATTCAGAGTGAAATGACACTTTGGTAGCACGCTCTCATGTTAGGCAGGACAAATGTTTATTTTTTTCAGGACTTTCCAGGTTTAAATGAGGAAAGTTTTAGCCAAGGTGAGCACTTTTGATTGATCTGTAATCAGAATATGATTAAATTGGGGAAAAATCTGTCTATACTCTTTACAATTGATCTTTACGTTGTATAAATTGTGCTATTTTCCTTTTTTTAAGTCACATTTTTTACCAAAAAGATACAAAACAGAAAACCACCAACACTTTATGCTGTTTTATTTTCTGTATTTCTACATCTGTCCTAATAAACTGTGATGCAGTAAAACAGGATTAACATAAAAAGAGAAGACAGATGTTCTCATTAGTGATAATTTTATGTAATGATGTACTGTGGTACTTTTTTAATTAGGGTTTGTCAGGACTTTACATTTTTCCTTAAAATTTCAAACCTAT
The DNA here is from genome assembly GCA_037177515.1 of Pseudomugil tenellus. Classification (NCBI taxonomy): domain Eukaryota; kingdom Metazoa; phylum Chordata; class Actinopteri; order Atheriniformes; family Pseudomugilidae; genus Pseudomugil; species Pseudomugil tenellus. Next base: position 24,944,985 of record JBAMHX010000004.1, read on the forward strand.
GATACATAAAAATCATGCAAAATCTTTATTTTGTGCTATTTTTAATTTAATTTGGTTGATTGATGCTTTTTTCATGACCAATAAAATCATGCAGTTCTGATTTTTTTCTAGATAAGTTAGCATTCTGAACACTTATAATAAATTCTGTGTATTGCTCTCTTTCAGATACAAGGAGGGCTTTCACGCCACACAGACATGTACTTAATGAATGACATGGACTCTGTATCGCTGGCTGACAGATAAAAGGACACTTGGAGTGGGTGCTGTGAGCTGTGCGTGACAGTGGATAGACAACCTAACTGCAACCAGGGACCACCAGCTTGGCCAGTATGATTTCGTCTTCACCTCATGGTGCCTAACATGTCTGAAGTGTCCTTAAAGTGCAACCAGAGAAAAGTAAAATCAGTGACAGACGTTTTCTATTGCAGATGTGTTGTTGATTGTCGATATTAACACGTCACATCAACACTATAACTTCTGTAAGGAAAACCCAGCGATAGTTTCCAACCAGATACAACAAAAAAGGTTTTCCATTCAGAAATAAACTAAATATGCCTAAATACAGTTTTCATAACTGATAAGTCATAAACACAGTTGTGCAGTAATTTAGTTTTACCGTTTAGCCATTAAGATTTGAATAATCCTACTTTTAAGGGCTGTTGGTTTTTATTTTCTATGTATTCATCTTTTAACCTTCATCTTTTGTTTTATATGGTTTGATCTTAAAACATTGATTTTATCCGACAACTATAAAGCAAAAAACACAAAAATGAGTCCTATAGTACATAAAGTATGCCAAAGCCTGTTGTCAGTCTTTATGTTTTAATTTGGGACCAATCAGATTACCATTATTCTGCGTCCTATTGAGATCAAATATTAAGTTAGACAGTAATAATAATATATTGAACATGTTTATAACACTTGAAAACGTATTCATGTGTGATTATTCACACTTGTCCCCATGTTTTATATATAATAAAAGAGGTGGCAGTTCTATGTCACCCTCTTTTTCTTACAGATATGCAACATATTTTTGAGAAATAAAAAGCCTATTTAAGGCTGGGGTAGAACTGGAATTTTTTTATTTATTTAGTTGTGGTTGATATGCTTTAATGTTTAAAAGATCCAAACGATTCCTCATCAGATTAATTGCATGAGCACTTCTTCTGTCTGGACCACTCTATTGGAGCCTCTGCTGTGAGATCCAGTCCGCTCTAATTTGCCAGAAATTAGGGTGCATGAGGCAGCTGCTCTTTCTTTGTTATTGTAGTGTCCAACTTCCTTTTATGCAAATGTAACACTGAATGGAAGCTGCAAGCTAAACCCCCCCCCCCCCCCCCAAAAAAAATCTTTCAGTTTTACAGTATTTATGGTAAGAATGTGTCTGTTTATGCACTTATGTGATTATTGTGTTTTATTGCAGTAAGGCCAGGGATTCAACAACTTAACAAGAGTTTTATTAACACTATTAACAGAGAATATGGCAGCAAACATTAACCACATGATTCTTCCAAGCATGATAACATTCCCAATTCATCCGAATTATTTCCCAACGTAAATCTCCCGGCTCTTCAACTGATCAGTACTGAATGCACTATAAAGTTTCCAATCAGTTCCCACATCCCTCATTAATATGTTCCAACACATTGGATTAAATGATATGTCCTTCTCTTTTTTTTTTTATTATTTTACTTTTTTTCTTTAATGTTTATTTCTGAACTGGGGTTGGTTTGCTTTAGGATGTGTTTGTTAGCTGTATTTATCATATTTTCTAATATGTTAGTGTTCATGGAAGTTACGTTGAGCTTCTGTCTCTAGAAAATTAGTTTGCTTTAAGTTTGCTAACTCTGCAGATGTGCCACATGTACACTGTGTAATTTCTGAAATGGTTACAGCTGAGGTGAAGCAGTGGGTGTGAGGTCCGCTGGTGCAAAATATGGAATATTGTGGTGTTGAAACGTCAGACACAATAATATAAAAATAGTTCTTACCATGATATGTTGACGTCTGCCTTCTGGCGTATTTGAGTGACTAATTTAGCTTCACCTTTTTAAAAGAAAATACAAATATTCCAGATCTTTCTTTTGACCAGCTGTTCTCATGCTGTACGTCATCATAGCTGTAGAGACAACCACAGTGTCTCATGTACTCACCAATGTGCCTCGTGTTGGATCACTGGAACTTTGTGTCATAAAAATGACCAGCTGCTCAGAGCTGATTTTAGGCAATCTGATGCATCATTTACTAAAAATGTTAAAGTATTATTTTTATTATTTACTTACGGAGGATTCGCTCAAAGCTGTTTTGTTTGTTGGATAATCAGACAGAAAACCACTGCTGTGAGACAACATCCCAATCATGTGGAGGGGTGATCTTCTGCTGGTGTATGTTTGAATATGTGTCTAGCCATACGAATAAATCATTAAAAAGGTTTTAAATGCTGTTCTTTAATAACAAATGTGTCCAGAATTCATTTGTGTTTGATTTAGTAAATAATATAAACTGGGATGATTGGGATGGATGGATGGATGGATGGATGGATGGATGGATGGATGGATGGATGGATGGATGGATGGATGGATGGATGGA
>JBAMHX010000004.1:24949546-24963980 GCA_037177515.1 Pseudomugil tenellus
GATGGATGGATGGATGGATGGATGGATGGATGGATGGATGGATGGATGGATGGATGGATGGATGGATGGATGTTTTTAGGAAAAAACATAATGGGTTATTATTTTAAAATATCAGGTATTTTATAGTCATTTTTTTACCTTATTGAATTGTATTTTATTGTGTTTTATCATATTTTAGGGTATTTAATTTTAATATTATTGATATTTTTACATTGATTCTCAAGTGTATTAGTTTTCCTGATGGGAATGCTGGGGGGACAGTGCTCTGAGACATTGTTTCTATACATGGATGCATATGGGTATATGTGTGTCATGTATAATATAGGTGTCTATATAACTTTGTTTATGTAAAGGTGACAATGATTAGTTTATGATTATATAAATTTGATGAGAACGGATGGGAGGAAAAGGGGGATGGGGAGGCATCTTCATCATGTTTTTATTGTAAACCACTTCAGTTGAATTTTATGTATGATAAAGTGCTGTTTTAAATAAGGTTTGATTTGATTTTAAAGAAAATTTTTCAAACATTTTGAAGCTCAAATGAAGTCTAGATGTTGATCGGCAATTAGCTAAAATCCAGTCTGTTATCACAAAGCTTTCTAGTGGACTCCAGAAACTTCTGTTGCATCTCAAGTGTGCAGACATCATCCATATTTTCACCTTTACAACAGCCTCTACTAGTGGTCATTGTGTATGACAGTATGTGCTACTTTAGGATGACTGAGATAATAGCAGTTTTTTTTTATCACAAAGAAACAAAATATAGAATAAAACAGGAAAAATTGTGCATACATCAGCATCTAAATAAACATAATTCAGTCAGGATGAGGAAGAAAAGGGAATTCCTAATAAGAAAAAGCAAATTAAATAAGATACTATTAATCAGATCTTTCATACTCATTGGGTCGAAATATAGTACCACATGTGGGATACATTAACTTATCATATAGAATAAAGTACAAGTATGACAGATAATGATAACATAAAATGGATTTATCGAATCAATGCAAAATTAATGTTTATATTACTTTATAAATTCCAATTGAATTTAATCTTCAAAAAGTCATTTATGGTATATATTTAGTTAATTATTTTACTTTTCATCTATGGGATAATGGAGAAGTTATAAAATCTTTTTAAAGTCTGCTAAAATGTAACTTTTCTAATTTATTCTGTGATTAGTTATTTAAAAAATCCTTAGCATTATTACATTTATCTTCACATTGCTTAATTCCTTTCATTTGTAAAACAAAAAGTATAAAAAAAAAAAAAACAAAACAAAAAAAACCCCACAGCACTTGATACTTGGGAGTTTGTTTTATGGAGGTATCCAGCCCGTAAGAGAAGAAGTTACTGGTTTTCCTAGTTTTTGTCATAATTTTATTGACTTGTACAGCTAACAAACAAAATGAGGAAAAATAGGTAGCAAGATAAAACACAAAATAAACAAATACATTAAACTGTAAGTAAACAAAGATATGTCAGTAAATGAATGCAATAAATTTGTAGTTGTATAATAAAATTACACAATATCCAAGCGTATATTGATAGTTAGAGGCTTTTCCTCGCAGGTCGCCATGGTAACAGCAGGTTCGAGCGAAGCTGCTGGAATCTTCCTGGTCACGTGGGGGCGCTCAACGGACATCCCTCGCGCACCACATCCTGTACAGCCGCGCCGTTGCTACGTCACCACATTTCACCGAATGCGATGGAACAGCGTGGAAAAGCGTAAAGCTTGGTGTCCGGAACGCTGCCAGAAGCATGTAAGTTGAATGAAAAGTTCTCAAAACTGTGTTTTCGCGTCTTCTTCTCCACCTTGTTCGTGGAAACGAATGTTTATAGTACGCTGGAGAGAGCTCTTATCGGGTGATAACTTACTACAGTCACTTAGGGCTGTTTTGCTAGTTGATGTGTCAGCCTGTGGTGTGCTGAAATATCTTTGTTTAGACGCAAAATGAGGGAAGCCGCTGTCCTGATCGCGTCGTGTGTGGTGGTGTGTGTCCTCCTGAGCTTCAGCCAGGCTGCCAGACAAGGACAGGACGTCAGATGTGGAGGTATGTACGTGTGTGTGGGGTTTCACTCAGATTTCTTCGTACACTCAACAAAAGTCTTTGTGTTTCTTTGCTGCCTCCTCAGCCTGCAGAGCTCTGGTTGATGAGATGGAGTGGGCTATCTCCCAGATAGATCCCAGGAAAATGATCCAGACAGGATCCTTCAGGATCAATCCAGATGGCAGTCAGTCCATCAGAGAGGTCAGGCTGCAGCAGCTGAGCCACGTAGTACACATCTAATAAACACATGTCACATGTTTAAACTCTTTAGTGACTGGTATTAACCTTGATGGATCGGTGCGATCACCGTAGCCACACATTAAGATGATCAGTGGTGTTCTGACCTTTGCTGCCTCCAGATTCCATTGGCCCGCTCCGAGGGGAACCTCCTGGAGCTGATGGAGAGTGTTTGTGAGAGGATGGAGGACTATAGCGAGCGAACAGATCCTTCCACAAACAGGAAGTCTTACATCCGGGTCAAGTCTCGGACCGGTGAAGCCATGGACCTTTCAGAGGCCTCGCTGGACTCAAGAGTTACATCCAGTTTAAAATTTGCAGTGAGTACAGATTTTCTGTGTTGTTCTCCCACAAGAATTATCTAAGAAGTAAAAAAAAACCTTTCAATTGATCAACATATCAACAGTGCTTCTTTTAACTGCCTATTTGTTCAGTGTGAGACGATTGTCGAACATCATGAAGATGAAATCATTGAATTCTTCGCTCATGAAACGGATAATGTCAAAGACAAACTCTGCAGCAAGAGAACAGGTATGTTGTAGCTCATCATGCAAGACTTTTGCACATTTTGTAATGTCCTGCTGCTACTTGCACTCTAATGTTCTGTTTTTGTGTCTTCTGTAGACCTCTGTGACCATGCTCTAAACATCCCCCATGATGAGCTCTGATATCCTCTCACCTGCAGAAACAGAGACATTTGGTGCTGTAATATTGTTAGTTTTCACTCAACTATTTATGACAGCGTGGCGATGCAAGATGTACTCAAATCATTCAGTAATATATATATAAAAACATGAAAATCCATATAGAATTTAAAATAATTTACCGTTTTCACCTTGCCACACTTTTTGGTCACCTGCTTATGTACTGAAAGGTATGATATTTTTCCATGTTCTGTCTGTAATTTGAAGGCTCCTGTCTTTGCTTTAAGTGCTTTCCATTAGATTAAGTTGAAGCTGTGAAGCTGCAAAGTTAAACGTGCCTGTAGAGCCAGGATTTATGACAAAAGATCCATATAACTGCTCCTTTAGTTCATATGTACAATAGAAAACTCTTCAAAAGTGAATTATGTTTTTCACCGCTGGTAGCTTGTCTCTATTAACTGTAGCTTTAGGAGAGTGTTTCTTCTTCCCATGTTTGGATATTACTTTAAGTAAAGCGGATTTTCTACATTTAAACACTTGCAGTCTTGTCTTGCAGTTGAATAGATTTCATAGCCGTATGTGGCCTCCCTTCTAGTCTTCATCCGGGTTACAGACAGGCAGCACAAAGTCCTTATATGTATGCTTAGAAATTAAATTTAGCTGTGAAATTTTTAATTTTTTGATCGGTTCTACCTTCATTAAACAGATAAGTTTAAGAGCGATGATCAGCTACACAAATTTCCTCACGTGAAACTCAGCTTAGTAGTTTTGCTCCTTGATTTAAAAAAAAAATCTGTGTGAAGTCTCTTTGTGTTATATTTGGTTTATATATGTTCATATAAATCACTGTAAAGTTTAGGTTACCTGCAAAAAAACAGGTTTTCGCTCTCTTGTAACCCCGCCCAAACAGAAAACCCTGCAATGGACCCAGGTGGCATGTTGACCCCGGTGCTGAGGTAATTTAGGAAGATCAGGAAGTAATTCTGGGGTCATTTATGTAAAAAATATGACAATAATGTCCTGTGAACATTGTTTTGAAATTTATTTTGTATAAATTTTGTACAATTTCTGTTCAGTTTTGTCCTTAGATTATATTGGTACATCGTCAAATTTACTTCACCTTGTTTCCATGATGTCACAGCCATCGCTAGAGTTATCCATTATATGTACCATTTATTTCAACGAAGGGTCGCGGGTAGCTGGATTCATTAAGCGAGAGACGGGGTACACCCTGGACAGGTCACCAGTACAGAAAGTCGTGCACACATTCACTCCTAAGTACAGTTTCGAATAATCAGTCAACCTAACATGTATGTTTTTGAATTGTGGGAGGAAGCCGGAGAACACAGACTAGCACGGCTCTTTGCAGAAAACATACAAGCTCCACGCAGAAAGGCCACTGTTTGAGGCTCAAACTAGCGGCTTTCTAGCCGTGAAGTTGTGGTGCTAACCACTACTCCACCATGCAGCCCTCGCTATCATTAAATTCCTTTAAATCACAGCATGACAGAAACGTGTATAACATATCAAACCAGTATAATCTCAAATTTAGATGTCAACATCACACGAAAATGACCGACCTTTGCAAATCATTGTAGCTAACAAATGTATCTGTTCTTAACAGTTAAAAAATCTGATAAATTCATATTAAATATGATTAGAAGAACTTATAAACTTGCTTTTTAAGCTGTATGTCTTCAATATACAGCAAATAAATATAAATAGACCAATAAGCTGTAAGGCAGTGACTTACGAGACTGGAATCTTTATTTCCAGCAAACTGATATGAAGGTAAAGATGTTTTAAAAGATTTGAATACAGAAGATCTGCATCCTGCAGGAATAAATGTAAATGTACTCCAACAGTGCAGGAGGATCTATAAAAAAAAATCTAGTTTTTATAATAAAGAACTTGTGTTAAACTAGTAATCAGTAAAGGGAAGGTATCAGAGTAACTGTTGCAGCAGGGTTTATGTCCTCTGCACATAGACTTTATTCAGTTTTCATTTACTTTAAATATTCAGGTTTCCATATTAAATTAATGTTTTATAGTTTCCATAGAAGATGAAACACTAAAAATGATATATATATATAATCAATGCATTCTCTCATTTATTTTCATAAATTACAAATCTATATAACCATATTCTTTTTTGTCTACAAATATCACAACTTTTAAACCATTAAATATAACATTAGCATCTATTTGCATTTCACAGTTGTGTACAATGTTGTGCTTCCTACAAACAACAGTAGAAAGGAACAGCACAACAGAAGCTAGCATAGTTTTAAAACATAAATACAGTTGTTTGATATATTATTTCCACCCTTCAGCTATTCTAAATGATTCTCTAACAGGAAAATAAATCTTTTAAAGCCTAATGTATCATATTTGATACATACTGTTTCTGAGACATTTTGCATCACTTTGATTGAAACTTTATTCAAAATTCAGTTGCACACCATATGAAACTGGTTTCCTGTGAATACCAGAAAGCAGATTACAATAATTTGGACTTATCCCATAATAATAGATGTAAATATACCCGAAAATTAATATTTTTTTTCCCCAGATTTTGTTGAAAGGTTAAAAAACGACTTCAGATTTTAAAACAATGACTTTTCTGCCCGGCTGTTCTTGGTTCAGGCGTTAAAGGGTTAAACATCTGGGCTGCAGGATGTCGTTGGCTTCTGTTAATTTACAGAACAGTACAGATGTAGTGTGGTTGCTTGGACTGGATATTGGACCGGCGGTGGTGTTTATTCTGTTGATTGACTCACAGATGTGCCTCCAGCTGTGCGGTCATTGCATCTGGGATAATCTGAGACAACCGCAGTCTCAAAGGGAATCCATCTTCATCACCTCCTCTGCCCTGCCTGCTATATCCTCTCCGCCATCACTCAGACCACTCTGCCTTGCGTCTGCCTCTGCTTTTTCTTCTGCCCCGGTTTCATCCTCAGCTTCACCGGAGCAGCATTGCTCTTCGTCCTTTTCCTCACTCCCGTCTTCATCTGCAACAATAACAGTGTCTTCAGAGCCGTGGCTGCTAGCGCTGCTGCAGGATGCTGCATCTTCATCGGCATGTCCCTCTGGTTCTTTTTCATCCTGCTGCACGCGTCCCATCTCTGCACTGTCCTCTAAGACATCTTGATGCTCTGCCTCGGAGTTTATTGCCACTTCTGGACAACTCAAGTTGTCCCCTGCGCTGTCTGGATCCCACAGCTCACACATATCCTCCTCTTCGTTCTCCGAGTCAGGTGCCGTGTGTTTCCTAATGCGATTGACCACATCCCAAAGTGACTTTGGATACTCGGGCTCTTCTTTGTGTGCAGCAGGCGAAGGAAAGGCAGGAGAAAGATTTTCTTCTTGGGTTTCAGCAGTTTCAGCAATGCTGCCGGGAGCAACAGGACAGAGCGAGTTGACATACAGAAGTGGAAATTCTGTGTCAGAGTCAAGCGGTGCATGTGGAGTAGATGGAAGCTCAGAGAGTGAGAGCTGATCCGAAAGTGACACCTCACAGTCTAAAGCCGGAAGGAGAGGAGGAGATTGCGTGTGTGCGTTTGGGTTCTGCAAAATTTCAATTGGGATTTGATTTTGAGGGTGTAAAGCAAATGCAAAGCTTTCATTCTCTTCATCCATCCGTCCCACAGAGTCTGCCGGATCCACTTGTGTTTTTATGGGTGATTCATTAAAATGACTCTTCTTTAAACAGGTATCACATTCTGTTTGGACAAATTCCATCTGCAGGGGCAAAACATCTACATACATGTCTTTAGATGGCTCAAGTCTTTGTTCTACTTCATCATCTAAATCTTCATCAGCATCTTTTGTTTGTTTCTCATCTACGGCACAAAAAGCTTCAACTGAATGATGAGATTTGGCTTTTTGCTCAGATACAACGTCCTCCGTGATGTCTGTCGCCACAAGCTCACAGGTGGTTTTACCTTTTTCCGTCTCATCTTCGGCACCAGACTCTTCATTAGCAGGTTGAAGCGTTAAATCAAGAGGACGAGGAGGGCTTGAGAGATGACCTGTATGAGGAGTAGAGGGAAAAGGAGACGGCAGCTGGTCCTGAGAAAAGACTGAATTCTCCGGATGAGCTGGGAGGTTTGCAGTCAGCTCAGGATCAAGGCGTCCCTTTATGTTGGACTCCACATTATTCCAAGGCAAATTTATGTCTGGAGGTGAAGGTAAAGAAGAATTACAGAGGTCAGGAGGTGTCGAATATACACCTTCAACAACTTGCGTCTCATGTTTATTTGTTTTGTTAGCAGATTGATCCTGTGTGGCTTCACTTTCAGGTGATGCCTCGTCTGTTTCAAGTTGGGAAGGAGAGTCTTTCTCTTTAGATTTATCCACCACGCCTTCAGGGGATGAAGCAAAACCCTCATCATGTTCATTCATCACTAGATTTCTGATGTTATCTGTGTCTTTCAGGCACACCGCTTCTTCCATCTGGACAATCTCTAAGTAATTCTGTGAGCCTCCCTCCTGAGTTTGCACCGAGGTCGACAGTTCGACCTCTCCCTCTGGCTCCTCGGCACATGAATCATGGAGCGACTCTTTGGGTTTCGGTTTGGTGATGTGGTCGTGTAGAGAGATTCCAAGGATCCTTTCAGCACGTTCTTTCAAGGTTTCCCTTTCTGGAAGTGGAGACGGCTGCGTGCAGGGGAGAGAGAGCCCACTTCCCCCCTTTTGTTCTTCTTTCTCCGAAAGCTTTGAGTCTAAATCCGTCTTGCAGCCTTTATTTATTTGCTCTGTGTTTTGGTCATTTGTCACGTCTTCATTCAGCTGATGGGTTAACTCAGAAGAAATGATTGTTTGATTTTCCGATGGACTGGTTTCAGGATTTGCAGTGGAGCCTAAATAGCAAACATGCTCTTTCTTGGGTGATGGGATCAGCTCCATTTTGACAACACTTGTGTCAACAATAAGTAGATCCTTTGTGTCCTTGGTATTGTCCTCAATGTCCTGTGTCCTCCTCTCAGCATCTGTAGGAAGGGGATTTATATCAGCAGTATCATCTGAAAAGACATCTTTTCCACCAGTGTTTGCTGTGATGCAGCTTGTTGGCGCTTCAGCTCTGCTTGTGGAACTGGGTTCTCTCCACAATGGATATCTGACAGATACAGGCTGCACTGACTGGCCGGCTGGTCTCCCAAATGTCAAATCACCATCATTTGTGTTAGTTTCCATGGAAACGCTGTCTACTTCAGCTTTGTTTGGACGATAATCACCAGAATTCTCTCGTCCTGTGCCGGTTAGAGTCTCAGAGGCCACGAGGCTTCTCACATCTGAGGCGCATGACTGCTCTGTGAGCGCTGTTGAGATGAAATCCACTTCATCTGCAAGCTTGTGCATTTGACTGATCTCACCCGTACCCCCAAACTCTCCTCTTTTTGTGCTTTGAATGTTAGTTTGGGAGGTGCAGAGAGGCGAAGACGGGGTTTCGGTGGCACCGGCGGTTCGAGACACCAGGCAGAATATGGTCATCCCACCTGTCTTTTTGTTTAATCTGAATTTCCTGCCTTCTATGATCTTGGGGGTTGTTTTCTGGTTGTGAGCTGCTTGTGGATGTCGTAGAGCCAACACACCCTCACTCTGTATGTGTGTGTTCTGGGTATTAAAGGGACTGGTTGTCTGCATCGCACCTGTTTCCTGTCTTTGGTGTTTCAATCCTTCCACATCTAGACAAGTTTCACTTCCATCATTCTCTTCTTTTCTCTTATCTTGCTCCCCATCCTGCTTCCCGACCCCCGGCTGTGGCCAGAGGACTTGCCTCTTAACACCCTGTTCTTGTGCGGCGCTACTGTGTTGCATTATGGGGGAAGATTTATGTAGGCTGTTGTAGGGTGGAGGAGCGATATACCCAGGAGGCTTGCTGAATATCCTCCTCTGGTACTCAGTATTTTCCTTCATGTCCAGAATGTGGCTTGTGCCAGGAGCAGGAGCTTGTGATGGACAGTAGGCTGCAGCTTGCTGTCTGCAGCATCTGTTCCACAGCTCGGATGCTCTGCTGTTTGGAATTTGCTGGCTATGTTGTAATGCCACACCTAGAGGATCTGTCTCACATCTGTCCCTCTCCAGAGTCCTGCTGCTCTCCACCCGTCCCTGGGAGGCTCCCTGCAGCTCTGCCTCTATGCGTTTCCTCCTCGGCAGTGAGTGACTATACCGAGCTGCCCAAGCCTCCAGTTCTAAATAGCTGCTGTTGCTCCACTTGCCAGAGAACTCCTTGTTGTAACGGACAGGACTACCAGGCTCCCACCATCTCTGATACCCCTCCCTTAGAAATCCTCTCTCATACTTCCTCACGGCTCTGTGAGATGTTGCCCAGTCTTTGTCTCGGGCTTCATGCTGCGGATATTCTCCCAGGTCCTGGTGGCTCTGAGTGTGACGATCGAGATTAAAAGGGAAGTGAGAAGAAGAGGAGGTCAACTCCGGACCTGTCCATTGAGTGTATTCATGTTGCGTTCCTCCTGCTCTTGATCCTGGTACGGCCCAGTAGCCGGACTCCCTGCCATGATCCTGCTGTTCTCCATAGTATAAGGGATAGTGGGCTGCCTGGCGTCTGTCATGGTGGCTGGAAATAAAATGGTAGAACAATGTGTGAGCAAATCCTGTATTGGAGATCAGAAGAAATACAACATATTAGATGCTGAACTTTGTACATTTTATTGTCTTCTGAAATGTTTTTGTGCATTTTGAGTTCGATGCCAGCAACACATTTCAGAAAAACTGTGACATGGGCATGTTAACCACTGTGGTGGAAACAGAGGAGACCAGTTTTCCAATTCTTGGTTTATATGCTATTTAATCTACTTTATAAATTAGATATTAGGCTGAAATTACAACCAGGCTCTTTTATGGAGTAATGCTGTTGTAATAAATGCATAATTTGAATTGCTACTGTCTCGCTGAAGGACGCAAGATCTTCCCGTTAAAGATGCCATCTACATGGCAGCACATGGTGCATTTATATATTTATTTCCAGTTGTGATGGTGCAATTACAGATGTGCAAGTACATCACTGAGGCATCTCCAAACGACCACAGATGCAGGTTTTTAAATGTAAGCTGGGGATAAGCTGATGATTTGTAGGCCAGTGAACACAGGATCCATGATTTCCATCTTTCTCACATTTTAATTAATTTTTAATAGCGTGTGTCCAGACAATCTGTTGGCCAATCAATGTTCATTTTTACGTTTATTCTTTCAATGAATCTTTTTATAATGAAACAACCACATCTCCAGTAATTTTGTATTATTATTTTTTGGTTGGTTTTTCCAGTCTGACACAGAGTGATTAAGCCCTCCTTCTTTTTATTTAACCAGGTGCTTGTTTGTAATTTTCTTTCTTTTTCATGTGTTCTCAGGGGAATAAAATATAAAAATAACATGTTTCCCTGATTTTAATATGTTGATATGTCATTTATTTATGGCTTAAATCTACATAAAGAACCTATAAACATAAAAATATCTGTAATAAATTGGATTTAAAATCTGTGGAAAACAATCTTTACCACTTGGTTTGAAAAAGTAAAAGTCAAAGTACATCTTTTAAAGCCCAATATCGCCTCAAATTTGGATCATTTCACTTTTATCATAATTTTATTAATTATTAACTATTAATTGTTTAAAGCATTTATTATTTTTGTTATTGTGTAAGGAAATGCAAACTCTTAAAAGTTAAATAATCAGCATTTCATTTAATTATATATTTAACAGAAATTTGTTGAAATAAAATTACTCAGATTTAGCTGAAGTTCTGTGTGGTTAGTCTAGCAGAAAGTAGAAAACAAGCAGATGCTTTGTGTTTAGTAAGAACGTCTCATCCTCTAGTAACCGACTGTCAACACTGTTAGTTTAATTGGTTAAATGAGTACTGAAAATAAGATGCTTATTCTTTTATCCTAATCTGACTAAAAGTATTTTCACTCAGCTCACCTGGTAGCCCAGTTTCTCCCAGGAATAGTACCAAACCTGTAGTATAGGTGTGGTTGTCCCTGATTCTCAGACCAGAACTCCATCATGTGACGTTCACAGATCTGAAGCATAAAAAAAAATAAGATATGTTAATCAAACAGAAGTATTTAGGAGCATTGAACAGGAAACTATAATGTTATTTCAACAGAATAATGTGACTTATACAAGATTTCCCTTGAAGTTCTTGAAAAATATCCCCAGAATTTCCAGATAAAGCTTTCAGATAAGAACAAAAATTAACACATACCTTCAGTGGCTACTTTCCTTGTCCCTGCTGCTCATGAGGTGACATGAAATCTAATGAAATCCAAACAGGAGAACGTGTTTTAAGAGGATGTCGGTTTTCAGTCCCCCTCCCACTCTTTTAACACACACACATGCACGCAACACTCATGCATTTAAAAGCCAAACTCCCTTCATGCAGCTAATTTAAATACCACTGCAGAAGTTTTAAATGGGACGTTTCAGAAATATCTTGCCTCCATCAGTCAGCTCTGAACTAAAACTAGCATTTAAAACATGCTAAATGTGTAAAAATGAAGACAAAATAGACTTTAAATAGTTTTTTTCTGAGAAATGGTAAAAGTTGTATTTTTTGTTGTTTTTACTTTGCTTAAGGAGAAAAAAGAAAATTATTTTTAGATGTCAATATTAACTATCAGAACAGCTTTTATTGCAGAAGGGATAAATATCAACAAAAGCAGTGATTTGCAGGTTGCAGGACTGTCGCGTGGGAGGTGCTGGATGGGCATGATGTCAAGCAGGCTGAGCACGGAGATTCAGATCTGTTGTTTTGTCGGCTGAATTGTAGCAGAGGGAGTGATGGGCAGCAGTCGGGTCGTCTCCCATTCTTTAAAACTCTCCAGCGTAACAAACAGGCTTTCCTTTTCTGAACAGAAAGTCTGTACATCAGCAGAGTGCTGGAGAGAGGGGATGAAGAACAGACAGCAGGGTGCAGGGACGGCGATCTGTTGCTGTTTGACAGAATACTCTGGGATGAGATGTGCAGTGTTTCGTTTAGGGTTTTATGTAACTCAATTAAAACAAAATTGTGCTAAACAGAAATAAGCTGTAAAATAAAATAATTGCTCATGGAGAATAAAAATTTATCAGTAGAAAAAAAAAGGCTAAATGTTTGCTAGTCATGAAAATTATTTATTTCACACAGCCACTTCTGGCTCTATTTAGTTCTTTTATATTTGATTCTCTGTTTCTCTTCATCTCCAGAAATGTGCTTGTCTACTTGTTTTCTTCATCCCAGTACAGGACAAAAGACAATTCAGCGCCCAATTTCCTGTATTACCACCAGAAGCACCTGCCTAATAACATATCAAACACACTGAAATGTGAACACTGAAGCAGCATGAACGAGACTATTGAAGCTGATCTAGATGGGTAATTAGATTAAGAAGTTTGATTTATTGCATTACTGACAGCAGGAAATAATCTGGTATAAATATATTCAGTTCTAGTTGTGGGAATAATTGTATGTGAGATGTTTATTTTTTTTTTAACTATGTGGATTGTTTATAGATTGATCTAAACTTATTCCTTAAAATGTTCTATAAATGTATCCTAAATGCATAATTTCTTTTTAAAGATGTCTTTACAAAGATCTATGTGACCAAAATGTGGCTTAATCAGTGTAAAGGTGAAGTGTATGTATCAAGAATTATCTCATTTATTTCAGCTCATTTATTTCAAAGTCTGGTCGACCCTCTGTTGACAGGATTTTGTCTCTTGATCCGGAACGCCCAGGTCCAGTTTGTTACTGGGCCTTTGCAAAGCTAAATGACATGCGGATGAGGGAATTTAACCATCTGATTTATGGGGGACCTGTTCTTTATGGTGAGAAACAACATAAAACCATCATGGGCTAGGTTCACCATGACCTGGAAGCTGCTGAATCACCATTATTACTCTCTTATATTCAGCTTCACTTTAACATGAACTGAAAGACTGCGATCAAAAAAGAAAAAGATAAAACAAAGCCTCTTAGGCCAAAAGAGATGAAGGAAACTGGTTGTCCAGGCAAAGAAAAAGCCTTCTAGAGGAAGACTTTAAGGTCCTATAAAGCTGAGGCCTTCAACCAGCTGCATCATGCCAGCGGAGCCAGTTTTTACTGACAGGACGGAAAAAATAACGACGTAAAACCTCCTCAGTTTCCCAGTTAAGTCTTAAATTATCAATATATATCTAACACACAACATATCTGCTGTGTTTTACATATAAACTTTCAAATCTGTGCCTTAAAGTCAGTGCAGTGCCAGGAAACTGACAAATTACGTTTAACTTCTATCAAATATCTAAACAAGAATCTTTCAGACGCAGGTCAAGGCGATATTTGGTGAGACACGTACTGGATATTTAACGTGCCTTATTGGTGCAGATTGTTTCTACAAGTTATCATTATGCCTAAAAAAAGTTCAAAGACAGGATTGATGACCTGGTTGGGTCTAAATTTATACACACATCTGTGATTTTCATGGCCTTTGTAAATAATTATTTCCTGTACACAGTAACAATTGCTGAAAGACATGTCAGATTTAAAGTTTGAATATGAATTAAAATCATATAGCGATAAGTTAATTAAAGAAAATCAATTAAATCTGGAACAACTCATGGAGATTGTTGAGAAAGAAAGAAAAAGGCTGAAAATGGTTTGACAAGAACAAGTTATTCCTAAATCTGAATAAAACAAAGTTTATCATGTTCAAATTTAAACACAAAAACTTAGGAGTGTTATTAGGTGACAACTGAAGCTAAAAATGGCCTAAAATATCCAACTCAGGTCGAGTTTTGTGTTGAACTACGTTTTTAAAATATTAAACCAATCTTATTGTAAAAGAAGCATCAGAATTTGATTTAAAGCTAAATGTTGTGATTCAACAAACTCACATGTCTTCAGTTAAGATACTTAAATTTAGGAAATTAAGACTGAATTCAGCTGAATCCTCCAACATTAAACCAGAAGAAAATGATGATTGAAAAAATATTCTTTATATTTGTGGAGAAAATCTTTAATAAAAAGTGAAAAATTTCTATAAACTATGTTCAAGAAGCTTAAATTTGTATTACTGTTATAAATGATTTGTGGCTTTAATTTTTGTATACATTTCTGTTGTTTTTATAGAATATTTTTTTGAGTAAAGAGAATGAAATCATAAATATTTCCTTGAATCATCATGGGTGTCAGAGTCCAGTCCTCAAGGGTTAGTGTCCCTTCAGGTTTTTGTCGTCTCCATGCCCCAAAACTGCTGAATTAAATTAATGAAGTTTGGCAAGAACCTGTTGGATCCATTTGATTTGATCAGGTGTGTTAGTGCAGGAAACAACAAAACCTGCTGGATACCGACCCTTGAGGACCTGACTTTGACACATATGGTCTAAACCTTGTTTGTCTCTCAACATTTACATCATAAATTTTTTGTGTTGTTTTTTTTTTTGGTAATTGGGAAAAAATCCTCAAAACCAGACCCATAAAAATGTAAGGACAAGTCAAATCCTTTAGATATA
>JBAMHX010000004.1:24965610-24978112 GCA_037177515.1 Pseudomugil tenellus
TCAATTAACCGTAGCTGTGTCATCTTTACAGAAATCTTCAAGTCAAGTTAAAATATGTACTACTCAAACTCTTCGTTATGAGTGTACACTGAGGAACAACGGCTCGTTGTGAAAGTGCCTCATGGTGGTTGGTTGTTTCAGTGGCCATTTTCTCTCTTGGTGGTTTTATATCCATGTATAATCATTTTGCAACTATTGTAATGTAAACTATGTTTACATTTTTGTGGTTTCCACTTTGTATCGAGGCTAACAAGCAATGTTTTGTATCTCTACGTTTTGCTTCTCCCTGAGGTCATTCTGCATGTCTTCATGCTCTTTTATAATCAGCATCATTATAAAGATCATTTCTTAATTATTTCTTCTTGATTGCAAATTTTTATGTATTTTTGTTGCAACTGATCAGTGCTTAGGGTTGTTTTTTTCTTTTTCAAATCTCAATTCTACATGTTTCAGGAACAAAATGGACTTTATTGTCATTGTGCATGAAAATGTGGGTACTCAGCATAAAACGGTGTCCTGGACTGAACTTTTTTTTAGCCACTGTTTCTACATGGTTAAAAAAGAAGATAATCACCACTTTAGAGACCACCTGGTTCAAACCCTTTATAAGTCATAAACATCTGACAAAGTATCTTTCAGTGCGCAGCTGTAATCACAGGAATCAGATAATATTATTTTGTAGTTTTGTTTGCCGAACAAACCTACAAGAAGTGAATAAGAAACAAAACCCAGACAAGGACAACAAAACACTGTGCAACAAGACATCTTTCAGGTTCCTGTTGACGTTATGAAAAGTTAATTGAACTCTTTAGTTATTTTTTTGTTCATATCATTTTTGTGTCTCCTTCCGTTTTGCCAGAAAATTGCGTGATTTATACCCAGAACCTACAGCACTCCAAGGTGACATCCTTTATTGGTAGTTTTAAGAACCTGATTCTCCAGGTGTTTACAAATGTTGGCCCTCTTCTCTTTGCTACCAAACAGAATAATATCACTTTTATCTTCATATAAATGGAGAAAAGTTTGTAGCCCATTTTTCCGCAGCAAATTAAAAATGCTTCGCGGTTACTGAAACAAACACTGTTCAATGGAAACACCTGCAAATAGAAATGGTAGTTTTTCCAAACTTTACAAATATCACTTATTTAGCAATTGACACACAGCTCTACTTGTTTACTTGATAATGATGAGAAACCGCTGATTGACTTCTCCTCTCTCATGGTTTATACTATGAGGAACGAGATATCGCTCCTTTCAGATCCAATTTCCTCCAAGAGGCAGAAATCCCATCGCTGTAGACAAACCCAAACCAGCAGACGAAGCTCTTTGACAGGTTAAAATGTTTCAAAGCAGTGGATTCATGTCCTGGCAGAGTTTTCTCTAATTCAGAGCCTCTTTGTCATGTTTTCACCAAGACACGGTGCACATTTCAGCATCTTCATGCATCATGTTTCATCACATCTTTGTGCCGCTGAGCAGAGTTATGCAGAGTTTCTGGAATCATTTTATACAGTAATCAGGTCTACTCTCTTAATTCATTCACAGTTATTTCACAAATGTCACTAATTAACTTCATATTGAAGGAACCATAATCATAAATGACATTTTGCATCTGTAAAGTTGTCAAAGTTAAATAATTTTCTCACTAACAAAATATAAAATGAATATCTTATATGGGATTCTACATATTTACTTTATTTATGCACAACTTTAGATGATTAACGTGCACTTTAATCTAAATAGAAGTTCCTCCGTATCACATCTGTTTGGAGTATGTTCAAATATTTTACTCAGGAGAAAATTAGATGTAAATATTTGGCTTTCCCCCTACCTTCCAAAACAAACTAAATTTATTTGAAAAGTATAAACAGGATTTATCTTACTAATGAGTTATTAAGACATACATTGAAGTTGGATGTAGATAATTGTGTTTTCTGCAAGAGCATAATGGAGGATTTAGATCACTTAATCTTTACTTGTGATTCTTTGCAGACCTTATTCAGTGGATCTGTTCTCAAGGATATAACCTATTTAAGATGTAAAATTGTATACTTTTATTACTGAAAGCGTCATTCACCATGGTATCAATAATATTATTTAAATAGCTAAACACTTTATACATAAATGTAGATTTTTCAAATCCACCCCAAATTTCATACACTGGAGGAATAAATTCAAACTCTTCTACAAATCCCTTTCTCTTGTCAAGACTAAGAATGCCGCAAAACTAACCTAATTTATGTAAAAAAAAGTCATTTTTAACTCATTGCGCCTTGTAATTACAATATTCAATGCTTATTTGTAATACATGCCCCCGTTTCTGCTCCTTTTTGCTCTTATCGTTTGTTTTTTTCCCCTTTTATTCATGCTATAGAAATATATGTTAATAAAAGATCTAATGTATGTTGAATACGATACCTATTTTTGCTTACGTTTTGCTTAAATGAAAAATAAATCAAATAAAAACTCAATTTCTTCTTCTGAGCAGCACTATCTTAACTGGTCACATGACATTACCTTATTACGTCATTTCCGGGTAGCGTTTACGTTATTACAATTTTGTGATAAACTTTGACATTGAAGTTTTGGGAATAATTGATGTTTTTTTCCTAAAAAGGGAAAAAATTATCACTATTACTGGACCCTAAGGGTGCGTTTTGTTTTTCCCCGGTAATAGGAACGGGGGAGGTGCGCTCAAGACCGGCGATCAAGATTTGTGCGGTAGGCGCAAAGTTTATAACTTGCGGTGAGTGGTTATAGGAAATCCTGCAAAATAAATCAAATAAAACTGCATTTCTCCTGAAACGTTACTACTACTAATGTTACTACTTATGTCATGTCCAGTATGCGTTTGTTATAACAATTTTGTGATAAACTTCGATAGGTTACAATAGGTTTTGGCAATAATTGAAGTTTTTTTCCTGAAAAGAAAAAGTCTGCTTATAGGAAACCCTGCAAAAGCATGCGGTGAAAAACATCCCAAAATGACTTCTGCCTTATTTTAACAAGAACCCCTGACTGCAGTACACAGATCGAGGCGTGCCCAATATGGGCGGACTTAAACGTTGAGCCCCGCCCACTAAATGTGATTCTTCTTTGTGCGGGTAATTGCATTTTCCCCGCATACTCAAAAGCGCTACCTACCGGATTTAAGTGGTAAATGACTTGTTTTGACCATTATGATTCTTCACTGCCACCATCGTCGCTTTTTTTTTTTTTTTTACATTTTATATGTTTTTTTTGCATGCAATAGCACCACTTACCAGATTAAGTTGTGTTTCTTTAGATGATTAAATCAAGGTTTGCCTTGTACATTTTTAAAAAATATTTTTGGAGATTAGTTATTTTGATTTTTTTAAATATGTAGCTACAGGAACAAGAAAGGCCGGCAGAACAAAACCCTGCATAACATTAGTTATCTCTCAGAAATAAAGTTTTCCACTTCTAAAATGTACCGGTCGCTTATTATTAATCAATGCTTTAATGGTATAAATGATGTGACAATATAAACTAAATCCTAAACTACACCCAGGTTCCACCAAGATATTGTGTATGTAATAATTGTTGTGGTTTTTAAACTGTATTTCAGATCAGTTCACACACAACTCAAGGAGCTCATATTCTCAGTTCAAGTAAAAGTGGCGAGTAAAACCCCTCCCCATTAAGTGGGCGGAGCTCAACGTTTGGCTCCGCCCACATTGAGTCAAAGACCCTGACCAGGACCTAAACGATATAGAAATTCTTTCATTTTTACTTCTCAAAAATTATTTTTAATCATTTTTTTTATGATCTTCAGTTTCTATATTCCTTCTATCAACATACCAAGCCGAGCAGCCAAAATCCCAACAACACCAGTTCCTGCTCCCAGCTCTATAACGCGCCGTCCTCTCAGCTCCACTGACTGTTCCTCCAAATAACGACACAGATGTAAAGCCTGTGCACACACAAACAGTACACATTATACACACAACTGAGCAACATTGCCACAAAGCACCGGGTGAACAACACCAGCTCTTACAGCTTCCCACACCGGAGCAGCCACGCCGAGGTTGGCGCCGAACACCTGTCCTATACTCAGCTCCTCGCCCATTAAACTATACACAGTCTCCAGAGAAAAGGTCTCAGTAAACAGGCAGTCATCAGCGGGAAACGGGTCGTCTTCTTCCCCAGCATCATTCATCACGGATGCTGAAACAAACTGGTTCAATCAGCAGTAAAGATGACGGAAGCTTTTAACGTTAAGAGAAGCCTGGCTTAGGCTGGTGTTGCGCAGAAAAAAGTATCCCTGTTGTGAAAAGCCCCCCTTGGGAAGGAGCGCAGTAACAGCCTCCTGCCTCTAGATGGCGCTTATTCATCTTTATTTAGTCCATCATTCTTACACAATCTGATTTTCTGATGAGACCTAGCGGGAGAGATCTCATTTATCCAATTTTAGACTTTCTTAATTGGTTTAAAATTTTTCTTTTCACATGTAAAGCTCTTATATTTCTGTATTTTCATAACTAATCACTTTGCTCTCAGACTGCAGGTCTACTTCTGGTTCCCAGTCTCTGGAATGAGAAGAGAATTGGGTTGTGGTGGGAGTCCCAGTGTGGGTTTAGCACACAGACTCTAACTTAAAAATCAAGCTTAAGATGTTCATTTTTAATAAAATGAAAATAGTGTGATGATCTGTCTTTCCTGTCCTCTCCAGCTCAACCAGTCCAGCAGATGGCTGCCTTCCCTGAGTCTGGTTCTGCTGGAGGTTTTTCTTTCTTATTATAAGAGTTTTTCTCTCACCTGTTGCCTCATGAAGCTCAAGATCGTTTAAATTGATGGCTTTTTAAAGTGTGCTAAGATAATAATTATTATTTATTACTATTATTATGATATGAGGTGTATGATGTGACCACATTTAGACAATTTAAGCATTATTCTTAGATTTTCCCCCTTTTCAAATGAAATCAAATCAAGTTTATGTATAAAGCACATTTAAAACAATCCTAGTTGATCAAAGTGCTTTACAGAATTAAAAATTACAATACAAATACTAACAATATCAATAACATAATCAAGACCGCTTTTCTCGCCTTTCTCTAAGGCAGTGTGATCATTATAAAATCAATGTTGTTAGGTTGATGGGCGGCAGCTAGTGAAATTTAGGATAAAAAGGGTATTTTTCTGATAACTTGCATTCATCTCAGTCTTTCTTTAATGTTGTCCATATTATTAATCTGGTTTTTTTCCAGTTATAATAGCCTTTCCTCATTTCCATTTACTCTACCTCAGTGTCCACTACTGTTTCAGTTCCTTGTAGCATCAAGTCATCTGTCTGAATCACTGGATTTAATTCCAAATATTTGAGAGCATAAATGTAAACTGGTACTTGAAATATTTATATATATAAATATATATATATATATATAAATTATATCAAATTAAATTACATATAATTCCTTCTTTTTCCTCAGCAGGACAGTTCAGACTGGGTAATAATTTACGCCATCTACAGGCGGGATTTTAGTACTGCGCTCCTTGTGAGGGTGCTTTTCACGACTGGGGGGCTTTTTTTCGCCACACCTGTCACTTTCCAGGTCAACTTACACACAAACACACCGTTTCCGGGTTAGATAACGTGACAGATTGGGTCAGCTGCACCACACAGATTAGTTACACTCAGCGGCCACTTTATTAGGTACACCAGTTTGACCGCAGTTCCATACATGTTGCCACGTAGACATGCTCGACATGACTCGGTGAAGTTCAGAGCATCAAAATGAAGATTATAGTTGTTGTCACCAGACTGGTCAGTATTTCAGAACCTGCTGATATCCTGGTAATTTCACACAAAACCATACCTAGATTATTTGCAGAGAAAGAAGAGAATTTCTAATGAGTTTCAGTCTTGATGTCAAAGGAGAGATTGGGAAAACCAGTTGGAGATAATAAAAATGCAACAATTACTAAAATAACGACTAGTTATAAACAACTTATGTGCCATAACATCAGAACACCACATTGGGTACCAATCCTGTCATCTAACAGGAAATTATTCCATAATTCACACAAAGTTTAAGCTCAGAATAAGGTGTAAACAACATGAAGGCATGGATCCATCCTGCCTCGTATCCGTTCAAGTGAGTGTAAACATGTAAGGGATATTTGTGGTGCTTTGTAATGAACATGGTTTATACGCAACAACTTACCTGAGAAGCGTTTCTGATCTGGTACATTTTTTTTATATCATAAAACCCAAATAAGGAATATCAGACACAAGGCTTCGTCTTTCTGCATTATACACTGCTATAACTATAAAACTGAGACGTGCTAAATGGCTTTTGGTCCCTTTAACTTGTAGCAGAAATATCTACAATCATATTTATGTGTATAAAAAAATGCAACACATGATTTTCTTTGTAGTCATCATCAAATTAATCATATTTAGCTCCAGGAAACAGCCTGTTAATATCTCGTGTGCTGCAGCCACATAAACACAAATCTTATTCCAGGTTTATTTTTTTAAAAAGTTGCCGTAAAACAGAAGAGTGAATTCCAACTCTTCTGTTTTAAAAACCAAAACATGATGTAGTACCACTAGGATATTTTTTTCCACACAACTTCACATCAATGAGGACGATTTAAGAGTTGTATAAAGTGTAGAGCTGAATACGGATAATAAAGCTATTTGTTTCAGTTTATCAGTCTTTAAAGAACACAAGAACATGTAAAGAATTTCCAACACATCCAAATAAAATAAAAATAAGGCTGTGTTCACATCTCCGGCTGTGTTGGACTACATCACAGTTCCCAGTTCAGTGGAGTGGACGATAACTGTTGGGTTCATATTTACACATAAGCTCTTCTTAATATACAGCAAACCTTTCACAAACGACAGCTCTGGACTATTTGAAGATCTCAGAAAATAAATAATTTTATAATCATACAGATGACAGTAGTATTACATCCAAACACCCCCCCCCCTCCCCTTCAGGCATCAGTATGTGCAAACTGCAAGAGATAAAAAGGTAGCACTTTCTGAAAGGACCATGGAAAAGCAAAAAAAGTGTTTTAAAATGAGCACTTCATGACGAGCACAGCGACGTGGAAAGAGAATTTAAAAAACACAAAGTGAAGCTGAAGAGGGTTGTGGCTCTGTGCTCCCTCCAGCATGATATTATTAATGCAGGGCTATACAAACAACAGCTGGTCCTTCAACCAAAGGGATATGTTTTTAGTGCTAAATGGCTGTTTTAAACTTACCTCTAATACAAAATATCCTTTTTACATCATTCAATACTGAGACAGGGTGTAAATGTGATGAATGAAAACGGGATCTGCTGCACGCTTTCCATAAATGCTCATTCTGGTGTCATAAAACGATGCATTTTCACACATCATAATTAATGCTTTGAGTTTAAGCAGAATGCTGGCACTCCATTTTCATCCAGACTCAAGATATGTCAACATGGCCGAGCTTAACGCACTCCATGTCTTCGTAAAACAGCCACAGCTCGACTGCTGATTGGTCCTTCCATCAAAAAGCAAAACAAAAACAAAACATCTCCAGCAGAGATGGGAAATTTGTGATGTTTCCTTTGCTTGCAGCAGAATCGAGTCCACACAGATCCACAAGAAACAGCCAGACAGAGAAGAAACCAGGGGAAGGCGGTACTAAAACTTTGTTCCAAAAAGAATAATAATTAGAACGACGACTATGATGAAGAGGATCAAAATGACCAGCATCTTCCTGTTTTTCTTCTGATACTGTTCCGCCTGCAAGGAAAATGAAATTATTGTCAAATATGAGTCGATTTTTCTAATAAAAAACAAATAATTTCAAGTTAAAAATCTTTATGAAGCCATAAAACTCGTCCTGTGGTTTCTGGTCTCTTTCCTTTGCTTTTAATGTAAAAGTACATAAAGAAGCTCAACTCTTTAGATCCCTGTCACCAGCAAACATTATATTTTCAGATTATGAGGCTAAAATGATGCAGAATTAATATATCAATAGATATAGATAAAAACAAACCAGCAACTGACCCAAACAACCAAAAAACAGAATTTATTACAAACACTATTTGGAGAAATAAAGACACAGATCAACAAGCTTTTCTCATCTGCATATCATTCTGACAAGTGTTTCAGAAGAAAAATATTCACACTGAAACACACAAGAGAAACTGTTCACATGATTTTCTCTAAATATTCTCTGTTATTTGTTCTATTTTGCTTCTATCTTCACGTTTAAGTCGCAAAACAAAACAAAGTTAACAATTTAACTATAATCTCTTAGAGAGAAGCAACTTTTTTTGTTGCTTGATCGTTTTCTCCTGGTTGGACTTTACCATCAGTCTAAGCTAAGCTATCTGATTGGTGGAAAGTTTGCCAGGAAGTAGCTTCATCATAATGTTTCTTAGCAACCCAGTAGTGATATCAATAAATGGTGTTATCATGGATCACTCACTGAGGATTTAACATATAGGGTCTCTGAATAAACACTATAGTTTCAGCTGGATATGAGTGCTGAAAAACTACCTGTTTAAATATCAAACAAATAATTAGCTTTCAAATACAGGATCTAAAAATAAATTACCTCCGGAAATTCTGTTTAGTTTTAAATAAAGAATCACCTCTGTGTGAGAATACAGGTCTACAAAAACATTAAAAAGTGAATTTAAAATAGTTATCTGTCACCTGTAATAATAATAAAAAAAAGTTAAAGCTAAATACATTAAACAAAAAGAAAAAAAACGTGAAAAATATAAAATAAATTCAAATTAAAAAAAAAAGATACAACACCAAAATAAAATAAAAAAAATCAAGTAAAAGTGAAATAAAATAGGAATAAAACATGAAATAAAGTAAAATAAGGTAAAATAAAGTTTAGTAAGAAGGTTTTTCTTTGATTGTTTTGGGGGAAAACTCACATGGTTGAAGAAACATAATTAATTTAAGCAAAAACCCCACTAACCTCTCTTACACTGTTATGACATGAGAAATATCATCACTTTATCAAAAGCACTGAAGCTCGTCTGTTTATAATAATTTGAATTTGAGCATCATTTATCATTGCTGTCACTTAAATACTTCTGATTCATTTTAAACTTTCCTATTAATACAATTTCACACATGAATGAGAGCATGGTGTGTTTACCTTCTGTAACTGTTTCAATCCATCCTCTGTTTTAACACAAGCTTGCTCCACATTGAAATCGATCCTGTCGAGGACGGTGCCCTTGATGAAGAGAGAGAGGAAAAATCGGTCCAGGTGTACATTGTATTTAATGTTAGCAGTGTTGTTAGCGGCTGTTAAAACTGCTTCACGTGTCCTTAAAAGTTACTTTTGTATTTTTCCTTTCACGTCCTCTTAGACAATGTTTCAAGCCATATTAATAGAAAATCAAAATGCAGATACACACCTTAGATATCATGAGATAAGAAATCCATATTTTCACATTCAAAAACATGTTTTTTGTTTACATCACAGGCATCTCAGTGACTCAGACATTATTGGTTTTAAATGTAGAACTTTTAATAAATTAAATTACATTTCATGATATAGCACTTTGTCCTGACTCCCAGAAACACTGTAGGCTTTTGTGACTTAAAAACTGAGACTCAGACTTTTCTAAACAAGAAAAAGTAGGAAGATTAAACCCACAGTAAGTTGGATTTACTAGGAAACATTCCCCAAAAGACAGCTTCAATGATAACAAGAAAGAACTTGTTTATCTTTATCTGATGTCGTTTGAAAGTAGCCCTAACTCTGCAGCGATGAGCAGAGAAAAGCAGGTCTGAAAAGCTACTTTTCAAACAACTGTGAATTTGTCTGCATCAGAGTCCCGTTTTCATTTCAGTACCTGCTCCACCACCATTCCCGCCAAGTCTCGGAAAATTTCATTCAGATCTGAGATGGACTGCACTATTTGTCGAATCTCTCTCTCTCGTTCTTCAACCATAACCGTGTTCTGCTCCACCAGCATCAACTGATCATCTGTAAACCCCTGGAAGACAATAAATGATACAGCGTTATACCACATAAGGACAGCAGGAAGTTTAAGCCTATTTCTTCACCATACAAAGCTTCAGCAAACACTAATCAGACCATTTTTATATCCTTTGGGACTAATTTTGAAGTCATGCTAAACTATTGCTTTAAATATTTTAAAATACATTTATTTATACTTATTTACTTTGTTCTTACTGATGTAATATTTTAATTGTACAATATATTCACTCTAAAGGCCAATTTATGCTTGACGCAGTAGACGGATACGCCAGTTTCCTCCGTAATCTGATGCGTTTTCGGGTTCTTGCAGATCCATGTCTCGCCACAGACGACTCAGCAGTACTACCAGAAATAGTTGGCGTAGTACTATGTTGTACAGCCCACACGCAACCCAAGAATGGAACAAATCAAAGAAGAGAAAATGGAAAAAGTTGACAGAAATTGCCAAATAAAAAGTACCAGAAGAAGCAGAGAAAGACGAAAAGCTTTTGGATGTTTTTCTTCTGGTGTTTTTGGATGATTGTAATGGACCTAATAAGCGTAAATTACTGCTACCAACCGGGTCAAACAGACGAAGTGAACCCCGAACTCAGCACTGCCCTCTGGTAGATGAACACTACGGCAGCGTAAAAGGCGCATGAAGCATGATAGCGACGTATGGAAATGTTTGAAGCTAAAGGAGCCTAAATGGGCCTTTAGACTGTTTATTTAAAAAAATGTGACGACGTCTCTCACCTTGTCATATAGAGCTAAATCTTCATCCTCTTCCATTAAAGGTCCTGAATCAAAAAAGTGCTTTGATCTCTCCTCACGATTCTTCATACCTGATTGATAAAAGCATGAAGGCGTTCATGAAACTTGATGATACAGTAAATCTGAGATACAGGCAGCGCAGACAGGAACACGTGCTCGCTACAGAAGTTGTTCTTACGTTTTAAGTAGCTTGACTGTGTGTGTCTGAAGTTGGTAGAGAGGTCCTGCAAGCTTTGTGCCAAAGACGACACAACGTTTCTCAAGAGCCTCTCCTCCTGCTCGGTACAGTGGCCGCAACGAGACTGCAAACTGGTCACAGCTCGCTGGCATCGATGAAACATCTGCAACAAAGACACAATTATGGGTTTAGACAGACGAATCAATGTGACATGCGCCTAGAAGTCTCTTTGTATTCCAGTAGTGGCAGATGGCTTCCTTCCAGCTATATCGCTGGTAAAATGCACCTGTGTGATCTCCTGAGTAGTGATCTCTATGGCGTGCTCCTCTTCACTACTGTCATCGAGTGTGGGACGATTCATGTGCTTGTCATGAAGTAAGGCCAGTTCCTTCATCTTCTGCCGAATCCGTGTGATTTCATACTGGATCTGCAAGGTGATGATTAGCAGTTCAAATAACGTGCTGACAGAATTACTTTGTACTCCAGTGACTGCAGGAATTTTAAATTAATCATCATTAATCTTTTAGAATATTGTTCTCAGTGCATTTATACCTCATCAACCCCCTCTATCCATTTGGGAGGCAGCTTTTTGGTGACTCCAATGGCAGCTTCAGGATCCAGACTGATCCCGGACACAAGAGCCATTCGATCATCAGCCAACTTGAAAAAAAGTAAAAAAAAAAAATCATAATCAAAATGTTTTACATAATAATGCAAAACTGATGACAATGGTGTCCCATTTTTGCAATGAAAGTTATTCTACCATGAAGAAAAGCGGCTACAATACCTCATCAAGCTCCTAATGTGATTGTCAGAGTTGTTCCATCCACCAAAGAGAGAGGAAATGAGAGAAAGGCAGATGTAAGAGAAACAGAGGCCAAAAAATACAAGAAGAAAGAAAAAGATGTTTCTGCATCCACTTCAAAACAATTAAAAACAGCTTCTACAAAGCAGGAGGTCTGGAGCTGTAACCAAAGATGTACAGCTTGTGTGAATGCAGAAACAAATCTAAAACCTTTAAATAAGCTGATACTAATTAAGATTAAATCGTAACATGTAAGAGACAGAAAACAGGAGAGCAGAAACGATCAAGAAAGGATCATCCGAGGACGAGA
This sequence comes from Pseudomugil tenellus, assembly GCA_037177515.1. NCBI lineage: Eukaryota > Metazoa > Chordata > Actinopteri > Atheriniformes > Pseudomugilidae > Pseudomugil > Pseudomugil tenellus. The sequence goes on from JBAMHX010000004.1 coordinate 24,977,645, forward strand.
TTGAAAGAAAGAAACAAGAATTTCAAATGAGGAGATCTCCTGTATTATCAATGTTGTCACCAAGAGTTTGTGTGTGTTGCTTCAACTTACAAACGACTGGCAGCTTCTTGCAAACGCAGTTATTCTACACCTGACCGTACAACAAGTTCAGTAAGATGGATTCTCATCTTTCACTCGCAAAATAAGCACTTTTAATTAAGTCTGTGCAGCTCAAAGTGTTTCACATTTATCTTGCTGTCACAAAACAACAACAAAAAAGAGACTAAATGATTTAATAGGTTTTAAACAGCTTGCTAAAAAAACAATAAAGAAAAAAAAAACAGAATCAACTTCAATTTTAATCCCAAAGAATCTGCTTTTTCTGTAACACAGATGAATAAGAATAACTACGTGAAATCTACCACAACGATAAACACAGAACACATGCGCTTGAAGACAAGGGGCTGTAAGCGACACACATGATTTTCA
>JBAMHX010000004.1:24978212-24998127 GCA_037177515.1 Pseudomugil tenellus
TGAAATCTACCACAACGATAAACACAGAACACATGCGCTTGAAGACAAGGGGCTGTAAGCGACACACATGATTTTCACTGAACATGTGACTTTTCTCCCTTTGAGACAGTTTGTTTGGTTGGATCTGTGTGATAAATGTGGAAGGAAACGTTCATATAGCATGAACAGATGTTTTAAAAGAAGATCCTCTGGTCACATGATCAAGCAGGGGTTTTGTTCCCACGAGGGACCTCGTTTAAAAAGAAATATTATTAGATTTTACTGCCACTCTGTCCCAGGCAAGTTTTTAAAGTGTCTTATATCCAATTCAAAGTGTTAAAGTAACCTTTAAAACCAAATAAGAATCTTGATGGTTTACCTTCAAAATAACCCAAAATACAAATCTACACTCTGCTTTATAGAAATGTACACAACCATGTACCAGTTCACTGTGTCTGCGTGCATGTTTATTAGTTGTTGCCATTACTTGTATATTGTGTGATATCAGTGATAGAATATGTCTGTTTTTCATTGCAAATGGTTTTAACTTGCTAAACAAAAGCTTTACAATTACTTCACATCCGTACAATCTCTGCAAGAGATTAGGAGCTGAATTTACCATAGCAAGCGGGTAAGCAGTTAAAACATTCACAGTGAAGTGAGACCAGTCGCATGTAGGCTACACCTGCCAGCTTCCAGCAGAATGAAATGAAGCTGCGATGCTGTTTTATTCTGTAAATGAAAACACTTTATCCATTTAGGAATAAAGGGTTAGCTTTTTTATTTATGTATTTTTTTTACACAATCCAACATGTCCAATCAGTCTCTTGGGTCTGAGAAGTACTGAGACACGGGATCATCCTGCTGAATAAGTTTTCAGAAAGACAAAAATCTGGATGTTAACACTTTCCTTTCAGGCTTTCTGAAAGATTGCCTTCATAGTTTGAAGTTTGTTTGCAGCTCTATGGTCCTGTTTTGTGTATCACTCATCGATATAAGCTCTATTTTCAGTGGGCTTTAATAGTAACCATATGGCTGCTGGTGTAGATACAATGCTCACTCTTCCTATTATGGATCCACAAATAAATCCAAACCAATACGTTTCTTATATTTGCAAATGTCTCATTTGTGAGCAAAGCAATCCAACTACAGTCTAGTTCGCGAATAGATCACACAATCTAGACTAAACCAAATTATATTAATTTATTTTTCAGTAACTGAGGAAAACATGTGAACATTATAAACATGAATAAAGTTTTGCATTACAATTTATTATGACAAAATCATTATGTTTTATTTGTTTTAATGACTCTCGTTGAATAATCTTAGTTGATTTTTGGTTGTATTTTCTATTTATTGCTTTTAGTTGATTTTCTATCTAATTTTATGTAATGATTTAGCATCTTTGAGCAAACATGTCTGCACAGTCCGCATCCTCCTCCTCGGAGGCACAAACATCTATTTGAGGTAGAACTAGGGGCCACATCAGCACAATTCACGTACGATACGCTTGGATTGATAAGTAGCTACTATTTGTACACAGCTGAACCTAGCTATGAAGGCTCAGTAACTGACTACATGCAAACACACACATTAAAATGTCAAAACGATGCAGACCACTCACCGCAGCATTGCTACGTGTACTCAGACGGGGGTCGTATGTACTCACTTGCTCTGCCAATATCTGCCGGTTTTGGATTGCATTGTTCCGCATTAACAAGAAGGCATCGGTCAGACGCCTAGTGGCCATGACTGCCTTGCTTGAGATCTAAATTAACACAAGACAAAGTGCGGATCAGCCGATGAATGATTAAATTACGTCCACTGACGCGCTGCTAAGTTAACGCTAGCTTTAGCTTTTTCAGCGATGAATGAGGAAAACTTGCGATAACGCGTCGACAGTGGACATCAAACTATTTAAATCATAATGATCAATTAATAATATCTAAATACAATCTTTAAAATAGGCAGCATAATATAGAGTTGCCTTTCAAACTTTGGATTTAACGTCAAATTTGTAACGTTATTCCGCTTTAACGGAGTTACGGAAGTAGAATAACGTAAACACCTGCGTCGACTCTTTCTTCTTCTACTGAAAGATTAACGTAGTTTCTATCTTTAACTCAAGTGTATTATCGCCGCCTATAGAACCGCCGAAGAAGAAAATTACAAAACAATCCAATGAATTTCCAAGAGTTTGTCATATATATTCAAGATTCAAAGCGTTTATTGTCAAATACACAGCAAGGAAACGGGTTTCCCTGTACAATGAATTATTACTTTGCCGTCTGCACTGAATGTCATAAATATATAGTATATATATTAAACAAATTAAGAAGAACATGCAAAAGAGTGAACATAAATATAACCTGACTATAAGTAAAAATAAGTTTAAGTTAAGTATTATATTTACATGATGTGCCGGTGCTACATAAACTGTGCAACATTCAACATTTGACTGAGTAAAATACTGAATAATAACATTAATATTAAGGTACATTGACAATGTAAAGAGTAAGTATGTGTGTATGTACAGTATGTGTGTAAATGTATGGCCCATTTTACAGACCGTTTTTTTGAGTCTGAAATAAAGATTATATATGTGTTGTCTTCCCATTATCTCACCAGAAAGGCTGCTTCTTCCCCACCTGTGATTCGTCCTATCGCAGCAGTGTCGTCAGAAAACTTCAGGATGAAGTCGTCCTTGTGGGAGGCAGCACAGTCATGGTTGAACAGGGTGTAGAGGACAGAACAGAGGACACACCCCTGTGGTGTGCCAATATTTATTATCATACTGGCTGAGGTCCTGTTCCCTATCCTGACAGACTGAGGCCTGCCGGTCAGAAAATCCCGAAGCCAGTCACAGAGGTTGGGGTTTAGTCTGAGAGAGAGAGCAGTTTGTGGGTGAGCTTGTGGGGGATGACCGCGCTGAATGCTGAGCTGCTATCAGTAAAAAGCATCCTGATGTAGGAGTCTTTATTGCCAGGTGTGAGAGGGAGATGTGCGGGGTGGGGGCCTGTTGAGCCGGTAGACTTACAGCAGTGGGTCCATTTTGACCGGTAGGCAGCTGTGAATGTGGGTCAGTATCACTCTCTCGAAGCATTTCATAATACTGGAGTGAGTGCTACTGGCCTGTAGTCATTTAGGCAGGTGGGGGGACTCTTTCTGGAAATGGGGGCAGTGATCTTTCTGCTCCTTGGCACATGCTCTGAGGGCTCATCCAGGGACAAGAGAAAGGGGGGAGAGGATATGGAGGTCCAGGTGTCTGTGTCCCTCCTCTCTCTGTGGGGGGGAAGAGGTCTCAGTGGGTGTAGAGTGTTTGGAGATCATCAGGCAAGCAGACTGTGGCGCTGATGGTACTGGAACTGCTCCTGTAGTCTGTGATGTGTTGTAAACCCTGCCACATGCAACTGGACTCAGCAGTGGAGTAGAAGCCGTCCAGCATCTCTCTGTACTGCCTCTTGGCTGCTGTGATGGTCTTTTTCAGCCCGTACTTCACCGCTTTGTACTCTTCCTCATCACCACATGTAAAAGCAGTGGAGCGAGCATGTAGCATGGGACGTACCTGACTCTTTATTCAGCGCTTCTGGTTGGGAAACTTCCTGACTTTGTAAGCATGATGTTAGCTACACAAATGCTGATGTACCCAGTCACATAGTCAGCAAAATCCTGAACACTGACAGAAGAGTCCTCCAGAGTCGCTGCAGCTTTAAACACATCGCAGTCTGTAGAAAAGCAGTTATGCAGTGTTCCAAAGGTTCACCTGTTTGGTGACTGGATCACATTTTTTGAGTGTTTGTAGGCTGGGTACAGGAACAAATATGTGATCGTGGCGGGGTGCGGCCCACCTTTTCACCTTGCATATTTCATTTGCATATTTCACATATATGCAGAGTGAAATATAAGTTATAACAAATGCTGTTCATAGATCGTGCGTCTGAAGGTTTCCTCCTGTAATTCTTCCATAATTGCAGTTAATTACCTTTCACCAATGTCATGACAATGATGAGGTTACATGTGGTGTCTTTGGGTGTGAAATGAGAATATTCTGCCCTGCTAGTACAGTGGTTCTCTAACTAGGGTGACAGAGGGTCACCAGCTATTTCTAATATATATATATATATATATATATATATATATGTAAGGCCTAACAGAATTAAAACATTAAGACGCAATTCTATGAAATTAGAAAGTTGTTTTTTAAGAACGGAGCAGTATGAACATCTGAATTTGGCATTATCTTGTAAGAGAAGCTGATCATGTAGGCGGCAAGTCACTGAATCCAGAAAAACAAACAAACAAGCAAAAACAGGTTTTTTTCACATTATTTTAGAGCTTGGCTATATAGCCTAAAAATAAAATCTCCAATTTTCTTTAAATCAATTTCGATGTCAATAGATTTTACTCCCCCTGCTGTAAAAACAACAACAGCAGCAAAACAAAAATATATTTCAATAAAACTAGGAGTTTAAAAAAATTAAATTTAAAAGTACAACTAAACACGCTCTGACACAAACTTGTAAAAAAAAAGGTGGCAAGCGCTGCCACTGTAAACAATGAGCTTATAACACATTTAAGTCTTCTTCCTCATTGAGCTAATTTTAAGCTTTGCACATCCATTTAGGAATAGACCTCACTTCACTTGTGTATTATTATTTTAACATAAAAAACTAATAAGTTAATAAGTATGTGCCAGACATAGGAAGCCAAACAGTTAGCCTTTTTAGAGTAAAAAACAACCTCTTTTATATAAAACACTATTTTAAGAAATCCCTGAATGTTAACTATATATATATAAATAAATCTTCTTATACATCAAATTTAGATTTATTGATTAAATTGATTATTCGCCCAGTCCTACTTTATTTCTGAATATTCTAATAGTTTTCCAATCTTACACAGGTGTTGCTGCACCTGAGACCACTGGATCTGGAAGAATTTTGATCATATGGTACATCATTAACTGTGCTTAGCATTTGAAGTAATCTCTGTGCCCATTAGTTATAGTTTTTACACACTGAACCTTTAAGATTTTACTGTTGACTAGTCCAGCATAGTCTTCCACGTTCTTTATTTTCTCATTTAGAACCACATGAGCCTGCAAGTAGTCTGATATCTAGCAAAGGACTTTTAGTTCTAGAAACACTAAGACCAGAGGTGACAGAGCATATGTAGTTAAAGTTCCCAAAGTCTGGAGCAATCTAGTCAGTTTTTTATTTCACATCTCTTACAAAAACACACGAGCCTTTTCTATATGACGGGGTGAATCGCTCCACCACATTTCTGTTTTTAGTGATTTGATTGCTGCAGCGTGAAGGATTTTGTAACATCATTTCCAGGTGCTGTATATGGAGGTCCCCGTCTACTAAAAATGAAGTAAATGAACAAACAAATCTGCAAAAAGTGGGAAGAAATATTTTTAATTCTATCATCAACTTTCTAAAATACACACCACTATATCGTCATGTTTTACAAATGCAATCAAATCGAACAGGAGAGTATTAATATTTAGGAAATGTTGAGGCTCTTTGGAAGGAAACAGCAGACCAGATCAGAGCGCGTTGCGTTTGTTTGTTTGTGCGTCTGCGTGCGCTCGTGGAGCTGTGCCACTAACTGTAATTGTGTGGCCCCTCCTCCTACAGTCTTAATCCTTATATCCACTAATACTGCGGCAGACATTTACCCACAAGTAGCAGGCAGCTAACATACCAGAGGTCCGTGCTGATGTGTTTGGGACAGCTCTGCTCTGAAGTGCTCGCGCGCGACAAGTTTTAAAGAGAAAAGAAGACAATAAAAGACTGGGAGGGTTTGGTGTCAGTCCTCTTCCTGTACAAACACCTGGGCAGCACTTTCAGATCTCAATCCCGGTAAGTTTATTGGACATGTCAGTCAGATAGCATAGTTTCATTCTTTAATCCTGTGATGGATGCACATTTCCAAACGATGCGTTTAATTGCTGGTTTATGCTTTGTTTGGTGCTGCTGATTAAGCTGATGGAACATTAGTTGGACGAATTTACTTGCACAAGCAGCAGGTCTAAATACTGGACTTGTTTCAGCTCATATACTGGTGAAATGTAGTTTTGTCCCACCATAGACAGCATGCTGACTTAAGCTACTACTTGCGGTCAGACTTTGAGCAGCTGTTGAGTTGTCCAGATGTTGTTGCAAACCTTTGACCCACATCCATGTTTTCAAACGTGTAGAGAGAAATCTGCATGATAAAATCATCTACATTTATATTGATCTACACTGGGAATCCTCACATATAAAGGAAAACTATTTGAATAGCAGTGTTGTAGATTACTATCAAGGAAAAAAAGGATTGTTTGTTCATGTTCAATAATAGGAATGGAAATAAACCGGTTAGGTTGCCAAAGCAGAAGACAAAACATGTGTTTCACAAGCCTCCATTGTGGATTAGCGGCTGCTATCATTCCCATCGGCTGAAAGACTATTCAGTCAGTGTTTTCCCTTTTTTTCTTGCAGCTGATCATCATGGCCTCTTCTGATGACACAGAAGGTTCTCTGACTCCTGTAGATTTTATCCAGCTGCAACATTACATGGAAGGTAAGTTCACATTTAACATATTTCTGTGTGTTAATTGATATAAACACCATGTCCCTGCTGATTGAAGCTTGCAAAGTAAAGCAGCTGAAGGTGTATTCCTAGAAACTATTCTTAGATGTCCCTTTTTATGCACAGTAACCGTTTATAAAAAGGCCATAAATACTGACAAACTGCTTAAACCTCCCTGCTGTACGTGATGTAGTCAAATCCAGCTTGACTGGTTACTACACATGAGTGCTACATCAATGTTAATGCATCATTAGTAATACTATAAAAAAGCACATAGTGAAATGACATTCCTCTGTTGATTTTTCTGTGTTGATTTGAGTGCTCTTGCTGTGCATGTTTGTGTGTTTTCACCACGTACTCAGGCTTTTTTCCACATTTGAAATACACAAAAGACATCCATGTTAGGTTAAATTGTGTTGAGTATGTGTAGTTGTTTGATTCTGTGCTGGACTGGCAACCTGTCCAGGGTGTCCCCACATCTCAGAATACGCTCTCCTGTGGCCCCAACTTAGAAGAAATTGGATGGATTAGCATTTCTTTTTCCTTATTTGTCTTTTCTTTTGCTTAATTAGATTGTAAATCTACAATATTTATTGGAAAAGGTATGATACAGTCCCTACAAAAAAAGCTATTTTTACAGACTAGGGTACTGTAGTTTTAGAGAAAAAGAAGAAAACCTAGCTTCAAGTGGAATGATTTATGAAGGTTAATAAACACAAATGAAGATAAGACAGGTGTCAGGGACATGAGTCAAAGTCTAGTAAGAACAAGAAAAGTTCACACACCCAAAATTAGACAGCTTTATGTTTCAGTCAGGTCACCTGATCCTAGTATTCAGGCTTAATGTTTAAGAAATCTGTATAAAACTAATGGAAGTTGCCTTAATCCATAAGTACTTGTAACATTGTGATATAAATGGCAAGAGAAGTCCATGAATGGTCTTTCAGAAACAATAAATACAAAATGCGAGTGCATGCCGGTGCTCTGGGGCTGGACTTAATGCAGAATTAAATAGACATGTCGACACCAAACAAAAAGTGGAAGTGGGCTAAAAATACTCTGTCCACTCAAAGGCTTTGAAAGAAATTAAATGGGTTTGTAGGCTCTTAGCGTTTTGGGGTTATTTGCCTGTTGGATAATGGAGGAATAGATAATTACATGTACACTAGCTCCTGTCTGAAACCTGGAATGGCATTGTAATATGTTACATCAGACCATGAACTCCAAACCTGAACTTGATGTTGTTAAGGTTAACATTTAATCCTATAAAGCCAAGTGTATCATATTTTATACATGACGTTTCTGAGACATTTTGCATCATTTTATGGTAGAAACTTTAAGCCCTATTGTTCACCAGATGATACTGGCCTCCTGTTACGATGCAGGGAGGTGATGGACCCAAACGCAGGAGGCAGCCAGGATGCAGATTAACAGGGTTTATTACAGCGCGGACAGCTCTGTACAGCTCTGATACTATGACTGACAGACAGACAAACAGACAGACAGACAGACAGACAGACAGACAGACGATCCAGCGAGGGGGAAAGAAAACCAAGGGTATAAATACACTGAAAACAGAAAAAGACACAGGTGAAAACAATGACCAAAATCAAACCAAAAGCAATGAGCAAAACAGGAAAAACTAAAAAAATAAAACAGGGTGAAGGTTCGATTCCAGGATTCCCCTGACTACATGCTGAAGTGTCCTTGGGTAAGACACTGAACCCTATGACCCCAAAAATGTAAGTCGCTTTTGGATAAAAGCGTCTGCTAAATGACTGTAATGTAATGTAATGTAATCAGTCAAAAACGCATTTCTTCACTAGGCCTGACAGCAAATATTATATGAATGTTCTTGACAACTTATGAGAGCGTTGAGATGTAATTGTGCCACTGAGGCAGCACGTTGTTCTGGCTCGTAATGCTTAAGTTGAGTTTTTCCAACCTACAGGTTTATGAAATAACCCAACCTGCTGCTATTAAATACACACTAAATATCCAAGTCACAACTGATTTTATCTGGCTTGAAAAAATATACTTGAAAGCAGAGTCAAACTGTCGATTGAAAAAATCATGATTGTAAATTATGCCCCTTACACTGATATATAAAGACCCCACCATGCACCACAAGTTCAGGCCATTTTCTCTTCAACTTGCTTTGTTTTCTTCATTGCAGAAAGTGTACCTTCTGCTTTTCATCAGTCCTACAAAGGTTTTTCATACACTCCAAGCTTTCTTTATGCTGCTCAATAATTGTAACACAATATGCAACCATAAACAGTTAAGCATCATAAACCATAAGCATCTACTCGCACCTGTCAATATATTTTGGAAGTATATCAGTCGCACATGAGTATAAATGAGAGGTACAGTAAAACTACTAAAAAAAAGTGTGACTTATAGTCCGGAAATTATGGTAGTAAAAAAACCAAAATAAAGTCAAATAAAGACTTCATATTTTAAACATTGGATTGCTTTGCCAAGTTCTTAGGTTGGGCTTTAAAGGGTTAATCTCAGCGTTAACTGATGCTTTAGATAAAAAACAGACACGTTTTCATTTTGCATGAAGTATTTTTTTTTTGCATGCCACTTCTTTCTCTTAAATTTATTTATTTCAGTCACTTTCTTTCCTCTTTCTCTTCTCTCCCTGCAGAAAGTAATCTGAGGGTGAAAGATGTGATCAAGGAGTTTCAGCCTGGAGGTCGCCTGGCCCAGTACAATTCTGGAGAGGTAATCTAAGCATGCAAATCCTTTCTAAAACATTGTATATTTAATAATATACCAAGGTATTGCTTTCTTGTAGTTATTCAAGTAGTGGCTGAGTAGCAAAGCATCTTAGGGTGCTGGCGAACCAGTTAAGGTTGAAGCCACAGAACCGCCAGGATGCAACTGGTCCTTGACTTTGTGCTCTTATGCAATTTACAAGCGGCAACATGCAGAATAATCAGTTTCCTTATTGGATCAGTACAGTAAATAAAAAATTAGAAAATCTTGCCCTGGAATTTCCCGTATGTTGATCCTACTGTTTTAAACTGAAATGATTTTTCTACATAATTTGTACATTTACAGTAAAAATAATATTCATGTGCATTTATTGTTTTCTGATGCTGTCTAATTTCTCCTTTCTCTGCTCAGTGTGTGGATAATGTTGGCTTTTGCCTCTTCCTTAAAACCTACCTGGAGGTGGAGGACTTTCCTGCAGATTTCTGCCAACGTCTTTTTCGCTATTTTCAAAATGTGGAGCAGGATGGGTCCACAAAGAGTTCCTTACCCAAAGGAGGTAAAAGATTGTGAATACCTGCAAGTGTTTGGAAGAAATACATCTTCAGCAGTGCCACTTATCTCCAAGTGAAGCTCACGAACCTTCGTGAAAAAAATTAGATCGTTTATGGGCTGAGAATGAAGCCGTAGGCAAGGTTTTGGAGAATAAAACACACCTACATGTGTTTTTATTCAGAACTAAACTGACGCTGTTTATTATCTCAGTGCAGTTAAAGTTTCCCTGTTTTTTCAGATGGGGTCTTTCTTCGTGACGTATCCTGTTACTTTTCAGTGCTTGAGGAAGCGCAGCCGCGAGAGAAGCTTGAAGGTTGGTTTCCTTTCCTTTTCAATTTACTTTACTAATGATAGTAAAACTGAGAATTACTGACGGACTTTGTTTGGTTCCAGTTACCTTCAAACTTTATGACAAAGATGGCAACGGACTCTTGGACAGTTCTGTGAGTTGTTCGGGTTTCTCCAACAGCTACGTTTGTTTCACCAAATTAAATATCTTTTGTATTCTATTTATGATACTTTTTTCTGTAATCTACATATATTGTATATGCCAGAAAGTATCTCCAACAACAGTTTAATATGATTTATGTAATATAGTCCCATTAAATAAACTGCAGTTGCATCATCAGCAAACTTGCACTTTAAACCTACCAGTACTTTCTTACCTCTCCTTCAGGAAGTGGATCGCATTGTCACACAGATGATGCGGGCTGCAGATTACCTGGGCTGGGATGTGACTGAACTGAGACCAGTAAGCACTCACTTCTCAGTTTTTGCCTTTTTACTATCATAAAGTTATTTGCTATCTTGCATCAGGTTGTGAGGCTTTAAGCAGGAAGCAAGATGTTTAAGGAAGCTCGCTGAGGAAGTGTTATGTGATGGATAATTACAGGTGCTTAAAGACATGATGACTGCAATCGATGTGGACGGCAGTGGGACGGTCACTCTGGAGGAGTGGGTGAAAGGAGGCATGAACAATGTGCCTTTACTCGTGCTGCTTGGACTGAAGGTGAAACATTTAATCTACTACATGTTGCCTTCTCTTATTCATCCAACTTGAATTTTCATAACTATTCAGTTTTGCATGAAAAGTAAACTCTTCTACGCTACCTCCCCGACTTCACCTGCAGATGACTGAGAAGGACGGTCAGCACATTTGGAGGATGAAACACTTTAACAGGCCGACCTACTGTAGTGTGTGTGAGAACATGCTGCTCGGCCTTGGGAAGCAGGGACTTTGCTGCATCTGTAAGAACTCGCTTCCACCACATGGTGGCATTCATGCACCTATTAAACTGCATAAATGAACTGGAGCAGACAGGCTTGTACAATCTGGTTTCTGGCAGTGTCAGCTTTCATGCAACAAGATTATTTTTACCTTTTCTCTTCTATTTTTCTTCTTCCAGGTTGCACGTACACCGTCCACAGCCAGTGTTCAAACAAGGATCCTGAACCTTGTGCTCCTACATTTGTCAAATCCAAACAGGATATTGGTGTAAGGATGATCACTTTTCGTAATCAGTTCTTTGCACTGGTTTAGTTCACTTCAGCTTTTCAGATTTACAGCTACATTTATAGGCAAATTAACATCTATGTTGAATGACATTAGGGTGTGTTTAAAAGAAAGTATTCACTAAACTTCTCTTTCTTTACTGACCCGAAGTCTAATGGCGGTGGCAGTAAACACATTAACTACAGGAAACATGACAGTGGTTTAACCAGTAAGTGCGGCCCATCAGTGGTTTTTAAGTGCGGATTACAGCTGGCACAGTCTGACCTGTACATCTGTTAAATGTCCCAATTCTGCAGAAGCACAGACAATGATCTGGTCAATGTCTCTTTTTTTCCCAGTGTAGAGGTTTTATAGCTAAAACTTTTACTAAATCTGTAGCGGATGACAACAGCGAGTCATCTTTGCTGGTAAGGTTACTCATGAGTTTTAGGGATATTTTATCCTGAGATGCCCATCTGCCAAGTGCATATTTATCCAAAATGTCATCAATCTGAAAGCGGCGATGACCTTCACAGTTGCTTTAGGAGAGTCCTGTCTACGCTGAATGTTTTAAAGTCAATAATAAAGCAATATCAGCTGCGTTCATTCAGGTGTCTATTGCTTTAATTCAACACAGAAAAAAAATTTAAACCACTCAAACTTGTTATATTATGAGAAGAAAAAAAGTAATGTTCACTTTGAAATGTATTTGCCAATAAAGTTGGAAGCATTTCATCGTTGAAAGAAAATAAAAGTGAATGGGTTCCAGGAGGGATGACACCTTTTTGCTATGTCTTGTGTGTGATTCAGAAAGCGGCTCATGGCTGGATCAAAGCTGACTGCAACTCCAGCAAGTGTCAGGTCTGCTTTAAGAAGATCAAAACTTTAGCAGGGAAGCGCTGTGTGTGGTGTCAGGAGATGGTGAGCATCTGTGTATAACGAGCCACATTCTTAAGAACAGACTTTTTTCTCCTCACTGAATCGTGTTTGTTTTGAAGCGACATGATGACTGTGTTCTGCCTGGTTTACCAAAATGTGACTGTGGAGCACTGAGAGACCACATCCTGCCTCCATGGGCTATCTACGCTGTCTCAAAGGTAAAACAAATCAACTAAAGGCTTCAGCTATGGTTTCAGAGCGGTTGGGTGTTCAGGATCACTGTCAGCTGATGTCTGTTTGCTGGTTACATATTGGCTACAGGAGGAAGATACCAATCTGTTGAATGTTACTCCTGATGGCCACATCCTGCAGGTCTGTCTCTATCCCACCTTCCTACTTTGACTAACCTTATTTTTCTAACTGTATTTTCCTGTGTGTTCACTTTCTAATTGTCCAGGCCAAGTTTGTTGCTTTAGGTAGAGCTTTTTCTTTATTTGGCAAAAGTTTAAAAGTTATGTGTGAATGTTTTTTTAATTCAGTTTGTGTTCAGTGAAGCGAAATGCATCAGCATCAACTGATTTCTTCTGTATTTTAACCTCCAGTTAAGTCTCTTGGCTGCTGTTAAATAATAAAAAAGTAATAAATGTACATTAGTGCAAAACAGGACGCATATCTGAAACTTTAATGTTAAGTTGCTGGTAGTCATAAAGATGGTTTTCATTAAAAAAAGATCAAGTAAACAAAAGTTTGATTTAATGATCCTGAAGTTTTTTCATGTAAATACAGCAAGTACTTGAAATATTTGATTTTCCCTTCGATAATCAATGTGAATGTCTTCATTCTGCATTCAGTCTTATTGATATTCTTTATTTTAACTTTACATTTTACGTTAATGCAATTCAGCATAATTCTACATATTTAAACCATTCAAATATACACCCAAATGTTCCGCTCATTCAGTAAAAGCAAGCTCAGAAAGTGCTCCTTATTACATAAATATTCTACTTTTTCCACCTTTTTAAAACATTAATTTGGTGGGATAGGCTCCAGCTTCCCTGCGACCATGGATGGATTAAGCTGTGTAGAAAATAAAGGAATTAATTATTTCCATGAATTGAATCTTAAAAAAAACAACAACTCACCCTTACTACAAAGACAAACGCCGTTCCAACTTCCAAATATTTACAAAATTATAGAGTTCAACAGTTTAAAAAATATACATTTCAGGATTAACTTCAGCTTCACTGAAATTCAGTATTTGTAATGGTCTCCTACAGCATAGAAGAATACAGGAAAACATTTCCAGCTACTGTACTACAAGCAGAAGATGGAGAAATCTCTGCTTCCACAGTAGGACTTCAATAAACATCCGACTTAAACTTTTCCTTCTTAGACTTTCATATAAACTAAAAGCAGGATTTTACCTGAATAGGCTGAAGTTACCATTTCTTTTCATATATAAACAGCACAAAGTACTATACACAATTAAAAACCACCCAACCCCTTCTTTTAATCCCCCCGCCCCCCCCAACCACATACACACACATACAGACACATACAGGTACACGCCCACAACTTTGTGTACAAAACCTGTTGCTAATACAGAACATCCAGGTCAGAAAAACACCACATCAGGAGGTGCTGCCCACGACCCAGGACAAGACTGCCTCTACCTGGGCAGCCACCTCGCTACAGGTCAGCGAAGCCCACAGCAACAAAGCATTTCCACATACCCCCCACCAGGCAAAGGAGATGCCCACAGAGAAGTCCCAGCAGTAGCAGCTATTGATAACCAATGCATTGGAGAATGTTTTGTTGTTCCTCTGGTGGGAAAATGGAGCCAAATGTAGCTGGAGCTAAAAAAAAAGGGCCTGAAGCAAAGGTGCAAGGTCTGACTGAGAGAAGATTTTTCACTTTTACTTAGCGAGTTCAGGTTAGCAGGTATCCCGCGATGGTCCTCTGGGGGCACAATCCTGCAGGTTTTGATGTCTCCCTGATTCAGCACACCAGATTCAAATTAAACAACTTTTTTTCAACTTGCGTCAATCACGTTGACCCATCACTCTGATCCAGATGTGCTAGCGGAACACATCTGTAATTCAGCACTGCAGCCCTCCAGGACACCCTGAACCCCCCCTGGCTTAGACATTTCAGCACCATGAACATTCATGAGCTGTGTGTCATCTAGTTTATTTCATGAAAATGCTTTTTGTTTTGTGCTTTACTGTGTTTATAACAGATTGTTCCCATTCCTGACACACACCCTCTTCTGGTGTTTGTAAACCCTAAAAGTGGAGGGAAGCAAGGTGAACGGTAAATAACACATCCTCTTGTATGACATAGGTTTCTTTTCATTATGTAATAAATGTAAAAGCGTTTTCCCTTCAATATTATAATCCCACTTAGTGTAAAAGTGTTTTTTCTATTTCTGTGCAGAGTTCTCAGAAAGTTTCACGGTCTGCTGAACCCTCGTCAAGTGTACAACCTGTCCAACGGAGGCCCTGCTCCAGGGTACGATGCTCTAAAACACACCAAGGAGCGTGATTTTAATATCCACATCATGTTGGCTTATTTTTATTTAGCCTCACTTTGATGTTTTTTTAGGCTGCACTTCTTCCGTAGTCTTCGTCAGTACAGGATCCTGGTGTGTGGGGGGGATGGGACAGTCGGCTGGCTCCTGGATGCGATTGGTAATTCACATCCTTTTGACTTTCAGAGACGCAAACTGACATAACAATCTCTTTAATTAAATAAAACTTGCCATTTTAGACAAAGCAGGCCTCCCGGTTCATCCCCCAGTAGCTGTCCTGCCTCTGGGCACTGGGAATGACCTCGCTCGCTGTCTTCGCTGGGGGGGAGGTGATTACAACACAACAAGTGTAACTCAGGTATTGACTCAGACGTTATTAGGTAATAACAGCAATGTGGTTGTAAACCCATGACAGGATATGAGGGGACTGACTTGAGAGAAATCCTGAAGGAGATTGAGACCAGTGAGATGATTCCCATGGATCGCTGGAGCATCCAGGTGATCCCAAAGGACCCTCAAGAGGCAGCAGACCCTGTACCCTTTGAGATCATTAACAACTACTTCTCTATTGGAGTGGTAAGTTACTAAAGGGAAGATGTGTTGGAGTATTCATTGCCTGCTTTAATCATGAACTACTCTTGACACACAGATCATTTTTGATATGATATAATTGGATTGCGCCTGTGTGTGTGTTTACAGGATGCCTCTATTGCTCATCGTTTCCACTCCATGAGAGAAAAACATCCCCAAAGGTTCAACAGCAGGTGAGGATTTACATGAACATGAGCCTGATATTCTCGGCTTTTGCAAAACATTTTTATTCTGGGACTCTACTTGTGTAGTTTTTCCTCAAGTGAAATAGAAACAGACCTTAACTGCATCATACTGCTCTTACATGAGGCTCTATCATCATTGTAAATGACATGAAGCAGACCTGATTTTACCAGCGTCGATGCCTGAAAACAAGTGTTTAGAGGAACGAAAGGGACGTTCTTTTATATAATAATCATTTATTTTTTTTTACTGTTATATATAAACATCATACAGTGTAAAGATTTAACGCCTTCTAATGAGAAGTGTCTTAATTTTATCTTCTGTTTTCAAGAATGAAGAACAAACTTTTGTATTTTGAGTTTGCTACTTCAGAGTCCATCTCTGCCTCTTGCAAGAGGCTGAAGGAGTGTCTTACGATTGAGGTTAGAGATTAATCTACAGTTATCTGGCTGTTTCACCAAGTAAAACTATGTGTGATTAATGTTTTCTGTTTTTTATAACAGTGCTGTGGCAAACATCTGGACCTGAGCAGCTCGTCTTTAGAGGGGATAGCTATCCTCAACATTCCCAGCATGCACGGGGGCTCCAACCTCTGGGGTGAATCCAAGAAACCTGATGGCATGTCAGAGGCAGCGCACAGTGAGGTTACCACTGACCCCGAACTTCTTAAAACCATCACACAAGGTGACACTTTCTTTTTTCTTGTTTTCTTCTAAATCAGTAATCTGGCAGCTTATGATACCGACTCAAACTAGTTTTTTTTCTAAATCCTCAGATATGAGCGACAAGCGTTTCGAGGTGGTGGGACTGGAGGGAGTCATAGAGATGGGACAGATCTACACTGGGCTGAAGAGCGCTGGGCACAGACTGGCACAGACCTCCCAAATTACCATCAGGTTCAAAGCTTTTCCAAACAAGAATTCTTGTCAATGCAGCATAGATCTGTTTCCAGGGGGGGTACAGTCTGGTTTCTATAGTTGTTATTTTGCCAGGCTTTTTGTTTTTATTCCCATTACCTAGGAGGAAATCTTACTGTCTTCCATTTGCATGTGCAGGACAACCAAAGCTCTGCCCATGCAGATTGATGGGGAGCCCTGGATGCAGCCTCCTTGTACTGTAAGTGTTCAAATAGCCTTCACCAGCGAGGGGACTTAAGGTTTTGTCAATATGTTTTCTGCTTCAGGACAGTGGTAACCGCAATGCACATTGCAATATGCTATAATTAGAGCTCATGCATTGATGTATATTAATCACAAATGGAGCCGCATGGATTCCCAGCACAGCAAATATTTCACTCAGTGTGTTAACTCATCTAACCATGAATATCTCCAGTTACATTTCAACCTAAACAGCATAGTTCTTATTACTTAGACAGACTAGTCTTCACATTCATTTTGAATAAGTCCAAACTTTGGGTGGTGCTGAATAGCACACCAGCAGCTGTAAAAATTTGATACTGATGAAGAAAGACTATATTAGTTTATATAAGGATATTTTACTTAACCTTGTTTTTACTGCAAATGTTATTAAACCAAAACATCTGCAGCTGCCAGTGAGGAGCATCTGGGTGATTGTTACGAGGACAGTTGAGTATATAAATTTTAAAAATTGGCAATGACATAGCATGGTTTCCCAATCACAGCTTCGGCTAGTCCACAGACAGGTTAATAGCATTGTGTTGTGCTTAGCTCGATGAGTAACAACAAGAGTTTGCAATGTCAAGCCCTCGAGTTTAAACCCATGGATGATTCTTTTAGTCCCATTAATATTATCATTGGTGAAATGTGGTGTAAATGGATCTGTCTGATTAAATCTCCACATCTAAAAAAGTTGGACGTTCGAGCAACATTCTGCTCAATCTTTAGCCCAGATGTGTCTATCTGGACCATGAAAATATCTTTAATTCTTTTTTCATTCAGAAAATGATCATTTTGCAGGCAATCATCAGGATTTATTCCATAAGAAACTTAAAGACACTTAAAGGTCTGGTTGTAAAGTCCACCTTCAAATAATTTAGATAACAGTCACCTTTACATATCAGTATAGGTATAAATTTAAAGTAGTCTAATTCAGGATTGTTAACTTATCATAAACCAAGTGAAATAGACGTTTTAATGAAGTAGTTTGAGTTGATTTAAAAACTTTTTACTGTTAGGAAGGAAATATCTGAGGACCTCTGACATGAACTTGTTTCTTTTTATGATAAGCAGTTAAGTTGTTACATAATTAAAGTGTTTTCCTCATTGAGGTCATGCTTATTGGGACTGAGCATGCTGTGGCAATCGCCCTGGTCTGGTTGGGGGGTCCAATATGGTAGCCCAATGGTCATAGTTGTGGGCCCTAATCAGACCTGATCTGGATAGTTCTTGTAGTGGCAATCTCTGTGGTCATGGATGGAGTTGCCCCCAGTTTGGGCAGTTTCTCAAGATTTTGCTTCCTCACAGCAGTGTTAAGCCAGATATAACTGGATTTTCATTTTGTGTGATTTTTTTTATAAAACGTGCTGTAAATGTAAAAATATTATTTTGATTTGATTTTAGATCCACATAACCCACAAGAATCAAGCTAACATGCTAATGGCTGCACCAACCAAACCATCAGGCTTCTTTCACCTCAAGTAATGGTTCCAGGAGACCCTCCAGTCTGCAGAGGGGACACTGCAGAGTATTTAAAAGACAATGCCCACTAATGATCATGTAAGTGTGTTTTTATTGTGTTTTATTGTGTAACCCCTGATTATTTTTTTGTATAACTGCTTACATTTTCACTTGAACAAATGAAAATAGCGAGTCATCAGTCTGATCACTCTGTGCCAACTTAAATGTGATGCAGTACATGTCTGTAAGCGAAAGAGAAAAGAATGTTGTATTTCTGTGGTACATTACTAGGAATATGATATAACTCACTGCACTTGATGTTTTATTGTTTTTTTGTGGTAAATCATGTTTATAGCAACATCTTGTTGAGAGTCATCTGTACTTAATGCAGCTTGTAATGAAGTTGTGTCCCACCAAATGTCTTTCATCATTAGTGTTCATCTATGTGAAACAAGTGTGAAAAAAAAGTAAATAGTCTGTTAAAAATACTAGAAACTTGATTGAACTCGTGTGCGGGTTAATAGATGACTGAAATTGATGGAGGAACTGAATGTCACCAGTGTCAACAATATTAAACATTTTGTTTTTAAACGTAAACATATTCTACACATGAGTGATAGAAGCGTCTTTAATTACCTTAAACTGTGTATTTCATCAAGCACACAGAAAATATTTATAAGATAAAATCCTAAACCAATGCCAAATGTTGTTGAGATAGGCCAAATATTCTATATTTTGATTTTATTATTATTACAATTATTGTTATTGTTATAATTAGCAACATGCATTGTTTGTCTTAGCTTCCAAAAGTCACTGTTGTTACATTTGTACACACATGTAACATGCTTGTTTATTCATGTAATATCTTGTCATTTGTCAAATTGTGCGTGTCATTTGAATCTGTGTCTTGACTGTATTGTATTTTCATTTTAAATTAAGCTTGTGCAAACATCACTTTGGCAAGACGGATTAAAGAGTGAACAGGCAGTTAAAATGTGCATTGCAATGTGATATCCCCCTTATGAAAGCCTGCTATCTCATTATGCTTCATCTGCATTGGATCTAGGACATATTTGACTCACTTACTTGCTCTCTCTCTCCCCTCTTGGTTTGCATATCACAGCTGAATATGTGATTACACAGTTGTGGGATGTAGCTAAAAAGTTTACTTACTGCTTGAAAATATATATATTTTCCATTTATGTGAGTTTTCAACAGTGAAAGAGGACATTTCTGACATATTTTACTAAGAACCTATCACACCAATGCAGGGGATTCTAATTTACATAATATGAAGACTGGTGATAACCGGCAGTATGGTTCAGAAAATTAATTCTTGTCAAAGCATGTCTTACAATTTCAAGTTTATTTGACCTTGGCAATGATTAGGTTAGTGCATTTATTGACCAGAGAACATATGAGGGAGTTATCTTCTCAGTTACCCGCTTAATGAAATTCCAAATCTGAGTTGGTGAAATCTTATTATTAAAGTGTCAGCCCACAGTGAGGCAGGCTTTGAGTGAGTGTGGGAGGGAGAGCATGGAGTCTAATCCAGAAGTGGTGAAGAAAACAAGATGACAAGTAAATCTTCAGAGTAATGTGAGCATACGGAGAGACTGTCAAAAAGAACGGTGGTTAATAAAGAAAACAGTATACAGGAAACTGATTGTAATGAAAGATAAATCAAGTTAAATGTTATGTGAAAAATTGATTTAAGAACCATCTTGCCTGTTTTTTGTTTTCAAAGTGGCTTTCAGATGGAAATATTTGCATTTTAGACATGAACATGTAAAAATACAGCTAGAAATA
>JBAMHX010000004.1:25000228-25014939 GCA_037177515.1 Pseudomugil tenellus
ATATATTCAATACTTGTAAGTGGTACTTTTTGTAGGGTAGATGAGAGATCAGTGGCAAAGAAACTAATATTAGTAAAGGGGCCCACCCTTCTCAAGAAAAACTATCTGCAGGTGCTTCCTGGTCTGGAATGTGATAACACATATCACTGTTTCAAACGTGCATTAAAGCTTAATTTCCAGTCACAAAACGTCTGCGCCTCCAAACTGCAGTTATTTTTAGCATTTTTCATTCAGTAATAGCCCCACCTAGCCCCAGCACCGCTGTCGTTGTCATGTTATATTTAGAACAAAGCACGCCTTTCACCTCTTGCGTCAATGGAATCCCGTGCGTGCGTCATACGGAAGAACGTCTGCGTGTTGAGCGCAACGCTGATTGGCTAACGACCCGGAAAGTTCCATTGCTACCTCACCATATTTGGGCATTGTCCCGCCTTTTTGTCGACTTAGTGAAAATAAAGCGAGAGTCTATGCAACTGCCTGAGTTGGTCTGACCCAGTGTGTGTTTGAGTGTGTTTGAATGGATGTGAGTACTGACAGCAGCTGGCAGAGGTAACTTCATCTTTTTATCTGGTTTTGGAATAAACGAAGAAGCTCCAACAATCTGGATATTTACGTGAAACAGGTGAGTGAAAGGTGGCTTCGTTTTAATTACGTCAGTACTTAATTTTACTTAGAATGAAATGTTCTGAAGCCTGACATAACTGTTAATATTAAATATTTTAAATTATTTAATTAGTTGGATTAAACGACGTGATTTTTTTCTAGTAATGTTTATAGACAGATGCAAATTCATTAGGTACATTGACTTTAAACTAGTTGTTTATTGCCAGCTCCACTATGTCCTTCATACAACTGAGGTGAGGAAAATGTAATAAAAACATCATACCAGCAAAGTTTTGAAACAAAGGAGGGAGAGTGTTATAGTGATTGTTATTAAGTGATTGTTTTGATGAAGTTACACGTTTTAGGTTAGGCTATTTTCTAGAATATGTCTACTTCAAGTAAAAATACTCACAAGTAAAACTACTAACCTGCTGATCAAGTTTCCTCATGTTTTGTGCACGTGTGGTCACCTGTTGAGCTCATCTGTGTTTCATCCTATGGACTTCGTGGCATTTAGCACTGATGCTGGACAGCAGTGTATATGATGATGTGATGACATAACATTAAAAATCACATCATCACCTCAGTTTAACAGAAATGTAATTGTAAATCTATTTTGGATATGTGCAAAATAGTTACTAAGGCCTCTTTTTTTGGTGTGCTTCACACATGTGTGAGAAACTTTGAACGTGTAGATGTTAGCACGCATTCAGCCTCACCCAAACAAGCAAGCTGTTCCACCTTTCGCACTTCAGCTGGCATTCAGTCTACTCTGAAATACTATCTGCCTTGATACAGCTGCTGCACAAGAGGGTTGCCCTCCACTGAAGGATGTTTTAAAAGTATTAACAGCCAGTAATACAATATCTGACAATAACTTAGTTCTCAGCTGGACTTCTCTTTACATTTTCCAAAGAGGCTTGATGGGTTTGAAATGGCATGTCAGCTGAAATAGTGGACCATCGTGGTGTTAACGTTGCCTGCTGGTTCCATGGGCCTAAATGATGTAGATGTCAGTCAGCTTTTTTTTCTCAATGATTTAAAGATCTTTTGTTTTTCTCATCTGATTCTGATGTATCTCATGCAGCATGCACGTTTGATAGAGAATGCACCGATCTTAACATAATATTCAAGAAAATCTTGTTTGAATCAA
Organism: Pseudomugil tenellus; assembly: GCA_037177515.1. NCBI lineage: Eukaryota > Metazoa > Chordata > Actinopteri > Atheriniformes > Pseudomugilidae > Pseudomugil > Pseudomugil tenellus. Next base: position 25,001,985 of record JBAMHX010000004.1, read on the forward strand.
TCTTTCTGACAAATTTTTCTTCACAATACAATTTTTCTTTCTTAGACTGACTAACATGAACTTATTTTCAACTGTCTCATGTCTCTTAGCAATGCCCTGTGTACAAACTCAGCATGCATCCCTGCCCCATGACAACTACTTCAGCTCTGACTTCCTAAATCCTGACTTCACTGCCAAACTGGTGATGGACATCAGTGGCCAAAAGGACCAGCTGTCTTCATCTTCACTGCCCAGTATAAACACCTTAGTAGGAAATGGCTACATGGGGGAGTTTGATGCCTTCTCCTGCAAGATTTCCACCTCTCCTCCCTCCTCTACCATTTCTTTCAACCACACTGCAGCTGAAAGCCCCAGCCCACAGATGCAGAACCAAGCCTTCAAGCTGGATGATTTCCAGGTGTATGGCTGCTATCCGGGGTCTTTTGCCCTCAGCTGCCTTGATGAAACACTCTCATCTTGTGGCTCTGACTACTATGGCAGCCCTATCTGTCCCACGTCTTCGTCTCCAACACCAGGCTTCCAGACAGAGTCTGCACCTGTTTGGGATTCCCCTTTCAGCCCCTTCCCCCCAGTGGACAAGACCGCCATGGCTCAGTCACTCTCCTTTTTCACCTTCAGCCCTGCACCTGAGCACCACTGTTCCTTGGGGCAGCATCAGGATGCTCAACCCACTCAGGACTCATTCCTCCTATCTCCTCAGCGACATGTCTCTTCACTTCAATGCCATCCCATGTCTGTGGAGCATAGATCTCTGGAAAGCTCCAGAATGGTAGAGGGATCCTTGATGTCTCCTAAAACCCCAAACCTCGGATCCAATGAGGGCCGCTGTGCAGTTTGCGGTGACAATGCATCCTGTCAACACTATGGAGTGCGCACCTGTGAGGGATGTAAAGGTTTCTTCAAGGTAAATTCCTCATGTATCATATATTGGTAGTTACACTTTCAATCAATCAAAGTACATCATTTAAAATAGCCAAACTAGCCAAAATTCATAAGTGCTGCTGGTAATTTTAACTTTTTTATAGGCAATACCCAACTTTTTTATGCTTCTTAAGAAAGCAACTATAGGATATGTTTATTTCAGTAAATAATTTATAGACATTTCGTCTGTTAAATATATTTAACTTACATTTATATTTGAGAGATTATAGTAAGTTTAAACCTAAAAAAATCTGCTGTTGGTTTAAAAGTAATGAAGAATCAATATTCCTATTCAGCATTAATGTATCAGTATTTTGTTATTGGGACATTTACTGGAGAAATGAAGTTTAAAAAACATGCAACATTTTTATATGGCTTCCATTTTCTTCTTGAATTATAAGGCCGTATGCAGAATAATTCATTCTATCATGCACAATTATGTTTTCCTTGTTATGATTTTCTAATAATATGCTTTTGATTTTTATTATTTGACAGCGCACCGTCCAGAAAAATGCAAAGTATGTGTGCCTTGCCAATAAAGACTGCACAGTAGATAAGAGGAGGCGAAACCGATGCCAATTCTGTCGTTTCCAGAAGTGTCTCAATGTGGGAATGGTCAAAGAAGGTAAAGAGATGTCAGGTTCTCTCAAAGCCTTTAGCGACTAATGTATGACAATGATAAACTTTGGTGTGTAATGACAGTCTTGAGAAAGCAAAGCGTGGAAGCACAGGCACGTGTAACCAGAGCTTTACAATGCTAGCTGCAGAAAAAAGGAGACTGAAACTGATACGGCAGTTGTTCTTTTTACAGCGTGAGATGCATCGATGTCCATGTAAGGATCGCACACACATGTTCTTCTTCTTGTCTTTTTCATAGTTGTTCGCACAGACAGCCTCAAAGGCCGCAGAGGTCGCCTTCCCTCCAAACCCAAGGCTATGGTTGAGGCGTCATCCACGACCTCCAGTGTCAACATCATAGCTTCTCTTATCAAGGCTCATTTAGAATCAAACCCAACTATTGAAAAACTTGATTACTCCAAGGTACATCTTGTGATTTTCAGCCATTTCAGCCGTGCGCTGTTTTATTTATCCTGTGGGAATAACTAGTTATGTCAATCTTTTACTTGTTTTCTTCCTCAGTATCAGGAAAAGATTGGTAATTTGAAAGAAAAGGAGGATGCAGGAGATATCCAGCAGTTTTATGACCTGCTGACTAGTAGCCTGGATGTTATAAGAAAGTGGGCTCAAGCTATCCCAGGATTTACAGACTTCTGCACTGAGGACCAGGAGCTGCTTCTTGAATCTGCTTTTGTGGAGCTCTTCATCCTCCGCTTGGCATACAGGTTAGGCTTCATCATCAAGAAAATGAACATTTGAACATATTTAATGTAGACCTTTCATGCTCTAACAGTAAAACAATGATTTGAAACTGTACAGGTCAAATCCAGAGAAGGACATGCTATTCTTCTGTAACGGTGTGGTCCTGCACCGAGATCAGTGTGCTCGCAGCTTCGGTGGGTGGATTGATTCCATCATGGATTTTTCTCAGAGCCTTCACCGCATGAACTTGGACATCTCCTTGTTTGCCTGCCTAGAAGCGCTCGTCATTGTCACAGGTAAGAGCCTGTTTCAGTTCAGCGATGCTCATTTTAATCATGAAGCTTGCATTTAGGAGGAAGTTTCTGATGAAAGTATCTTTTCTTCTTAGATCGTCATGGTGTCAAAGAACCCAGGAGAGTGGAGGACTTTCAGAGTAATCTCATTACTTGTTTAAGGGAACATGTGAATGGAAATGGATCAGAACCAAGCCGGACGCACCCCAACTATCTTTCTCGTCTGCTGGGCAAACTGCCCGAGCTGAGGACTCTGTGTACGCAGGGCTTGCAGCGCATCTTCTACCTGAAACTGGAGGACCTGGTCCCTCCTCCACCAATAGTGGAGAAAATCTTTATGGATTCACTGCCATTCTAAAAAAAAAAACAAACAGAAAAATACTAAACTGTAAAAATGGTGACAGCACAGGATGTGCAAAGCTTGTGACAATTGTGGTGAACACTTCTGATCATCCACTTAGCACACTGAGTTGTATGCTAACCTGTGCCTGGCATCCTCTACAAGACCATTGTTTTTGATTTTTTTATTGCTAGATATATAAAAAAACTAATGTACGATTTTTTGTTAGCACTATAAAAGACTGAGTTTAGTGCTAAAAATGTTAAAATGTCTCATAACATATTTTCTATTTTTGTGCATTTATAAGATTACATTATTGCTGTGCTAGAATGTGAATATTTTTCTCCTCTGATGCTTGCAAGATGTGAATATTTGTCCAGATATAGTGTTGTAGAAAACACTCAAACACACTAATTTCTTAAAAAGATGTTTTTCTTTATAATACTTAGCGAAAAAATGAATATTTCATCCAGTTCCTAATGATGAAAGTGAAATTCCACTTTTCAGTAAGAAAATATTTATGGATTTCTTTCACAAAAACTAGGTTTAGTCATGTAAGTGCTTCTGTGGAAGGTCTTGGACCAAAGTTTGATGCTACCAGTTACAAGCCTTAGTGCCTGAAGCCAAAAAAAAAAAAAATATCTGTGTTGCCATTCTGCAGCAGCTGAAAGCTGATGTTTGCAGAGCCGTTAAACTTTTTCCTCTTGAGTTTCTACTATGAACAAGTGGACTTACTGCAAAGTGCCTTTCATAAAGCCTGTCTACGATCCACACTTGGTGATATCAAATGAGCTTTTATTCCGGACAGAACATACAGAGACTCCATTTTATTACTGACATACAAAAATGGAAGTCATGCTGGACTGATTCATTTGGTTTTAGAGCCATAACTCCTGTTGACATGAAGTGCCAGAGGTATATGTTCACGCTGTGAGCTTGAAGGTCAGCAAGTGATGACATGTTGTGAAGTGATCTGTGAGAACTCAATCCTGCTCACGTGCTCCCATTGCAATGAAAGTTATAACTACAGAGGAATTGCCCATCTGAAGACCAAAATAGGTCTGAGCAGATGTCAGAGTCTTTGTCTTTCTTTTATTTGTATTAAAGTAAAAGGCAAAACTTCTGATTGTATAAATAAGCGGACAGACATTCTTGTTTGAGGTCAACTGGGTTGCTTGCTGCAGATGCATTACATGTCATAAATCTCTCCCTGTCTTCCACATTTAGCAGAATTACTTTTTGTTCTTTTTTTCTTTATAGTATGTTTTGGATTAATTTTCTATTTCAGTTATATAATATTAAGCAATCACACTAAGGTGTGATGATGACAATGAGCAGCTAAGAAAACTTCAGTGTTTTAGACAGTAAGGAGAATGCTTCTCTATCGTATGTGTTTTGTTCAACGTGTGCACATTGAGATTGCCGCCAGACCTTTTGTAATATGGTGCAGAATGCTAAAAGACAGCAAATTCTTGATATTAAATGTTTTTGAAAATAAAATACTGGCTGATGTTAACTTTGGAACATGAGTAATTGCCCATATTTTGTCAGATTTCCACATAATCTTTCTGAATATATTTTCATATTTAAAAGTCCATAACATATGTTACATACATTTGAGTTTATTAGCCTGGATTTTTTTTCTAATGACAAACTAAATAAGAATAAATGTCAATGAGAATGTAATCTGCACCTCAGTGCTTCAACAGTATGAATATCGCTTCTTTGATCCAACATATGTGATTGATTGGGAATGTTTGCACAGATTGCTCACAGTTTAACCACCTTTTATAACATGATTAGAAATGATAACATCCCTGAGCACTCTCTCAAAAATATTTTAAGGTACTTCTATGCAAGTAAATTATATCGCATTTTTCAGTAGCCTACTTATATCGAGTTGAAAAGCACTGGGATAAATTCCCACCCATGTAGTCAGTCACAAAATCAATGTATATTGAAGTATTACCATTTATTTACACTGAAAAAATTGTCCAAAATTGGGTTGGATTTTACTCCCTGTGTCATTACTTACTTTTCCTTCTTGATTTGACAGCTTTTAACTGAGAAAGGATCTAAACATGTAACAATGGCATTAAACAGAAGTAATGGGAGCTCATTCTGAATAATGGCATGAAACACAGCATGACATTGCTTGCCTTCATGTTTTCCTTGATAATAGTTAAAAGAAAGCTTAAGAAAGGGCTTTTAAGATAACTGAAAATAAAATCCTGTAGTTACAGTAATGCTTTGGTGTTTTAATCTAGTTTCAATCAAGTTTTAATTTAAATTTGTCTTTCACAGACAGTGAAGATGTGCATGAATCCAAAGACAGGTCATTAGAAATATTTTCATGTTTTTTTAAAACAGCTGTACCGTAAAATTAAAATGAAATGTCATGACCAGGATTGTGATTACTAACTGCAGGGAATCTGTGCACGATACCATTGATTGGTATCGTTCAACCTCCCTGAAACCTGATAAACAAACATGTGTGTCTTGAGGTTATAACTCACTAATTCTGGTGGTTTTTTTTAAATTAACTGCTTCTATTATCAGACGGCTTACAATATATACTGTAAGACAATGAAATTGCAAACTAATATTACTGTAAACATGCTAGCATGCTATTGTTAGCAATTTCATTTCTCTTCATAGCACCACAGCTGCTGGACAGAATCTGATGTCCAACTGGATCAACTAATTGTTTGTAATATATATAGAATATCAGAAGACTTTAGGATGTGTCTAAAATTACCTCCCAGACAGCACTTGAAACCTTCTTGAAGGCAGGGCCTAATATACATACAAAATGTGGTGAAAACTGATCTAACAAAGCCTTTTTCATAGTCTGTGTTACTTCATCACATAGGGTATTTACTTTAATGTTAGTAACATTCACGAGGAAGACGACACCGTGCTTTCAGCCATTTGACACTTGATCCTACTGTACAGCACACACTGGTCATTTGGATTTTGGTGCTGGCAGAGAGAACGGAAAAAAGGTTACAGGGTAAAATCTAAGCTAGCTTGCATTAAGATCTTCATTATATTACAAAATAGCAAGCATGCTACAAAAGTCAGATGTTCTTTAATGGCATGAGCAGATAGGTCCGGTTTTAAAAAGAGTTAAGATACGTGCAATGGTGCACAAACTTCCTTTGGCTGTAACTACAAGCATCTTTTATCTGTTTGCAGAGCTATGACCATGTAAATCCCTTTTGAGTGTCACCCATTACTTTTATGACCACGTATCCATAGCAAGTCAGGCATGTCACAATGCCGAAACCCAAGCTCAAAATATACTGTCATGTCACTTTATCTAATGTTTGGAGTTGCTGCATTTCTTGACACCGTCTTTTTCCAAAAGAAGAAGGCTACCATCTGGAGCTGCCATCGGATTCCTAAAATTTTGACCTGACATACAATGCTGCCCCCAGGAACAAACTGCGACCTTGCATCCTTTTATACACGGTTTGTTCACAATACGCTCTCGCATATAAAACAATTATTTGGATGTTTTGCTTGGAAACATGTTAAAACCTTTGAAATAAAATTTTCTTGCATAGATGTAACAGAAAATAAGTTTACCAACATGCAACACAGATTGTTCATACTTACCATAAATCATATTCATGGTAATTTAATCAATAGTACATGTATTTAAATCATTAAATAGTGGTGGAAAAATACTCTCCTCTTAGATGCTGACAGGTTAGAATAAAGTTTCAAACCAACTTAAACTGAGGTTCAGATTTTGAGTAGGATTATCTATAATCCACCACTGAGCTTAAATGAGAAGTTTGCCACCGCCAGTCTGTAACTACTACATACTACTACTACTACTACTACTACTACGATAATAATATTTAAACCACATAAATAATGAGCTTAGCTATGTGATCACCTTCAAACACACCTGCTGCTGTCCGGTTCGCTGGGAGGCTGCTACTGCAGGGCTATGCTGCAAAAATGTTAAGCATTTGGAAAATGTTAAAGTAACATTCTTCTAGATACCAGAATGCAGTATTTTTCAACAGAGTATACTGGAACCATTGACCGTATATTTCTGGAACTAAAGAAGCAGTATTACTTATCGCGCTTTAAAAAATTAGCTCATATAATTTTTAAGTTTTTCTAAAAAAAAAAAAGATTTCTTGTAGATATCTGGATTTGTTTTTGTGTTTTTAGAAAAACTTGGGGAATAAAAATACTGTTATAATATTGTTTTAAGGGGGTGACGTTACCTGTTAACAGTTTTAATGTTGTATCTGATGTTGCTGGAAGGTTATATACATACTGAAGCTGTAACAGAATAAATCTTTTAACACAGAAAAATCCTCTTTCTTCAGCTGAGTAATGAGAGTAAATTAGGTCCTGTGTAACACAGACTAATTGAATAACATTTATGTGTGTGTCTGTGTGTGTGTGTGCCGGCGTATAAAAACAGCAGCTGATTGCCGGAGATCATATTGTTCCAGAGGGAGGAAAACTAATAGGTTTGTTTGTGAGGATGCTGCACCTGCCATTTGCTGATGGATTGAGCTGTAAATAAATTTGTGACACTGTGTGATGCTCTGCAGGGGCTCTAGTGTTTCTTTCGCTTTCTCTCTTTATCCTCTAAACCTTTTATACCACTCATGTACACACTTTTGCAGAGAACAGTTCAGTTTAAGACAGCTTCTATGTGTTTCCAAGCACAGCAAAAAAGCACCTAGTGAACCTGTTTACATGCATGTATTCTGCAAAATGTAAGTGCATATGGGCTGTTGAATGGAAAACCCTCTGTAAATGTATTTATAGCAAGCCATTGTTGAGCCCACAGAGCCCTCAGTAATTGGATCTGGTCTCTCTCAATGAAATTCTTTGGGCGATAAATGACAGAGTGGACATCACTGCTCGGTGCTATTCTTGTGATAACTCTGCTTCATATCACTGTCTTAAGCTCTTATTCCAAGCAGGATTAAATTCATAAGTGACTGGTGAGCTGGCTGAATTATCGTGCTGAAGTGTGTGCGAGGCAGCCTTGGTGGAAATGTTTTTGCTCTGTCATGTCCTTGAGTATTAACTGACAGGGTGGATTCATGAAGGTGAAACATTGATGTGGAAGTTACCATCAAAAACTCTAAATGCTTGTCGTGTTTTTATTCAAAAACGTCTTCTTCACGTCCTCTTTCACATTACTTTTTACGTATGTGGGAACAGAAATGACCAGCTGGTGTTTTTCTTATAGTAAAGTGATATTCTGCTCTTGCTCGATGCTGGATTTCTGCTACCCGGCAGGTCAGGGTCTCCTTTGAAGTATTTTTAGATTCATGATGTGCCAAATGTTTTCAATGTGTGAGAGGTCTGGACTGCGGGGCTAGTTAGCATTTGGGCTCCTTTATGCAGTTATAATGTTGTGATACATGCAGAATGCGGTCTGTCTTGCTAAAATAAGCAAGGCCTTCCTGAGCATCTTCTCTAGATGGCAGCATCTGTTGCGCTGAAACTTGAATATGTCACTCAGCATTAATGGTGTCTTCAGAGATTATTCATGTCATGTACACCAATGCACCCTTCATACCATCACGATTACTAACTTTTCAACCGAGCGGTGATAACGACCCAGATGGTTTCTTTCCACTGTGGTCATGAGAACACAGTGTGAGTTTCACAGTCATTTGAACTGATGGACCAAAGAACACTTTCCTCTTTGTTGCCATGTATCTGAGCCACAGACTGCATATAAAAGATGGACGGAGCTTCCCAGTAGGTTTATAAAGAGCACAAGTGCAGCTTGTTGGGTTGTTCCTACCGTCACCATCTTGGGAGTGTCATGTATGCTGTCATTTCTATAATATACAAAAATGGTCAAAGACTTGGAGCTGAGAGGGGGGCTCTGAGAGTAGGGATGGATGATTGATGTCTATGAAGCTCTGAGATGCTTGTAGCTAAGAGCTAACTGAGCTCAATATCAAAACAAAACAGAAGGATTGCACTGTGGTTTGGTTTCACTCCCAGTTTTATTTCCAAAAAATGTCAGGAGTGAAAATAAATGGCAAGTTTTTTATCAGCAGACTGATATCGCAATATAAAAAAGCATTGAATCTGGTGTTTTTGTACTAGTTAATAACAAACTATGAACTCAAGGAGATTGACGCCCATCGCTCGTGCACCTGAGGCCACTGGATCCAATTGCAGATAAAAACCTGTTTATGTCTGAAAGAATAGTGATCCCCGACTGCAAGATATCAGTAGCTCCTTCGCACTGTAATACCAGCTGGAAGAATCAGTCTGTGTACAAACTTTTGTACTAATAAAGTTTTTCTTTCTACTTGATGAACGATTTGTTTTGCTACTAGTAGTGACATTATTGACATATTCCTGAGTACATATGGAGTACATATGGAAATTTCCACAACTGAATATTGCCTTTACAGGCCTGAAGATCATTATTATCATAATTTTTAAGTTAGATTTCCAGTTCATCATTATAAGTATACACAAATATATCATCTATATTATAACATATTTAGATTATAATGTAGTTTTTAGATTTTAGAGATATATATAGACAATTTTCTTTTTGAATATTAAATGTTTGCAACTATAGTGACATTAAAATTTACTTTACTTGCTATTTTATGCTTTTTTTAAATTGAGACATTATTCTCTTATTGTTTTATTTAATTGCAAATGGGTATTTAACTTCCCAATACAACTTATTACTACTGTGATATCTGACATTTGTTTGCACTATCCTCCATTCTCCATTACATTATAATTCCTTGTAAATGTTTGAATTTCCTTTTGTTCACAATTAAAATTGTGTCCTAACATGTAAACATGCTGCATGCATCCAAATAAAACTGCATAAACCTTTTATTGCGTTCTTGCTTGTCAACCATCAAAACAAAGTTGAGTTTACACTGTTTGCATGTTTGCTTCATGCATTTACACTTTGCATTTTTGATACGATAATAAAAATAATTTCTAAAAACATACTGAGCACAGTTTTAAGCAAGATTTGAATTTGTGGGAAAGAACAGTCGGTCGTCTGTGTGTCAGTATGTTGGAAACTTGTCTCTGCTCAGCTGGAGAATATGAGAATGTTACAATTATAAAACAAGATTGACAGGAAGGATAGTGTTGCCCTGGCAGATGACAGATTCTAGATGCTTGCCAAGAAGTTATTCACAGCCACCACTCTCCCAAATGCACACACACAAACACACACACTTTAGAGAGCCCCACCTCAGGGATCAAGTGGTGGCAGAGAAAGGGTCTGGTGCACACATGTGTACGTGTGTGTGTGTGGGTGTGTGTGAGAAAGGCTGGGTTCAAGGTCACACTGAAAACATGGTACAAACCAGAAAACACCCCAATCTGTATCTTCCACAGGCCATTGGAAGATACAAAAAACGGAAATAAGTCACATGTCGACTGGTTTAATTAACATCAAGCGTCTTTAAAATTGATCAGGTTTCATGATTGACGTTTGTTGAACAATTGTGAAAACTTGCACAACATTACATAATAAAACATCATGTTTGAAAAAGAAAACACAAGCAGATGTTAAAGATTAGCATAAACATATAGACTTCTGCACAACATAACAAAAACTTCATGTAAAATTTTTCACTTTTAGTCCACAGAACACATCACTGCCCACCGTCTGAGTCACCTCATTTTTACTTCAATGGCTGTGGGTGTAAACTTTCTTTGCCAACTTCCTTGCTCTATCTGATAATCTTATGCCGTTAACAACCTGCCTTAACTGGTAGCTCAAGAATGAAACCGGCGATGTGTTTATTTAATCATAACTCCATACGGCTGCTAACAGGCTGAGAAATATGCTGACTTGATTCTCACTGTCAGATGAGACGCTAAAGAAACTCTCATGTTGGCAAGATCACAGCCAATTAGCTCGGCGAGGCATTAACACTGAAACACAGAAACACAACAGTCGCCAAATGGAAAGCTTCTAAAAATATTATTTAACCCTTTAAGACCCAACACATGTAAAAGTGGTAAGAAAAACCCAATAAGGTTTTTATTTGTCCCTTTAACAAAATGTAAAGAAAAAAAGTGTTAAATATTTGCGAGATATTTACCTTTTAATATGGTATTATGGTAAAATTCTTATTGTGTAACCTTTACTTTTTGGTGTTCATTTGGGGCAAGAAGACAAAAATCAGATTGTGGTCCACAAAATTTTGAGTCAAGTTTTTACTCTAAAGTGATGCAAAATGTCTGAAATCTGTATTATATTTGTCACGTTGGGTTTTTATGGGTTAAAGGAGTTGTGGGCATTAGTTTCATTACATAGTTTTATCTTATTTTATCATATATATGCAGCATCATAAACAATATAAATATTACAAATATTTACAATAAAATTGCAGCTCTGACTTGTTTAGTTGGCAGATAACAAAACACACACACACAAAGACAAAAGTGAAGGAACAAGTGATCTACTTGTAGGAGAAATGATGTGACAAAGGCATGAGTCTGCCAGTAATGCAGAGTTGAAGGTTGGGAGGCCAACACACACCGTGTTATGTAATAACCAGTCTGAGTTAACTAAAATCACAAGGTGCTGCTGTGGATGCAGCTGTCAGGTGTTGACAATGAGTGCAAACTTCATGGCTACTTCTTCCTGGATGGATGGCACAGAAGATGTCTGCTGCTCCTGCAACTGCTGCCTTAATGCTGGACTATTTATAAACCTGTGTCAGCTACACTCAACTCATGACTGAACTCCCAGGGAGTCTTACTCACAGTGAATACTCACTGGAGGCTAAAAGTTCTCTTTACAGAAGCTCCAGCTTAACACATCAATCCCCTGCTGGTTAAATAATGTAAGTAATGCGGTCAAATGCTTATGATCAATTTGATTTTACCAGCTGAGCTGGTTTACTCAAGCCTGGCTTAAGTCAGCAGGAGCTTACTGTGATGCCACTGTGGTTTAGACTGAAACAGAAGATTATCAAGATAGTTGTAACACCTAGGAAGGAAAACATGGTGAAACTGTGACATTTTCTACCACTGTTATCATGTACGTTTTGTGTGTAGTGTTATAGCTTGGTGAGAAACCGATCAAAGAAAAAAAAAACTTCATATGCTCAATAGCGTCTAATGATGAAATAAGAAATTAGAGTTCATCCAGTGGTAACTTTAATTAAACAATTTAGATGTAAAGAGTGGTTTATAGAAAGTAATGATACACAGAATTGTTCATTCTTCAAATAAATAGAATAATTATCTGAAACCACTGCATGTCATGCTGGGATATGGAAGTTTGGCTGCAGCTGATTTTATCATCATGAGTTTGTGATCAGAAAGAGAAGAATCTTTACCTGCTAGGAAGCTAAATTCAGCTGTAATGTGATGAGACATAAAGATGTGGAGTGCAATAAATGTGTGCAATAAATGTAAGAATACCATCAAAATGAGTGATAAGTGCAGAGTTTTATGTACTATTGTTATAAAAATAAACGTCCTACATTTGGGTCCCGTTTCGCACATATGTAACGTCTACATCATACCAAAGACTGAAGTTAATGTCAGAAAATTTGTCTAACTTGATTGTGATGTCTTGAAGATAATAAGTAAAAGGAGAGCAATTTCTTCTTCTTGCAAACTTTTTTGCAAGACATGGAATCAATACATCCTGACAGTCTGCACTTTGCACTGGAGTCTTTAAAACTTGACGTATATGAACAAATCTTTTCAAAAGCTCCTTTAAATAAATATTGAGAAGTTTGTGAACCATTATTTTCCAAATTATTCATGCTGCCTTCAAGTGACACGTGTGCCAACATGGAAATCAGATGTCTAGCACGTTTCTATTAACACGAATCCATCTACAAGAGATGGGATTAGTTTTATTCCATTTTTATTTAATTTTTTTTTTTGTAATTCTGTTTGTAATTTTGTTTTGTTCCTTGTATTTTCATTAAATATCGTGGAGTAGATTTTATATAGGTACACCATTGTACCGTACCATCTTCTTCCGCCCTTCCGGGGTCGGGTTGCGGGGGCAGCAGCCTAAGGAGGGAAGCCCAGACTTCCCTCTCCCCAGCCACATCTGCCAGCT
>JBAMHX010000004.1:25019757-25037564 GCA_037177515.1 Pseudomugil tenellus
TTCTCTCCTGTGATTTTAGCTCCTTGTAGATGATTTGCAAACATTAATCTTCTTTTCAGGTTTGGATAGTTCGACTGTACTTATCTATGATGTCCTCTACTGTTTGATTCTGTGCTTGTGTTGTTCTTATTCTCAGATGTAAATCGCTTTGGAGAAAAGCGTCTGCTAAATAACTGTAATGTAATGTAATGGATAAATACTAAATGATGCACTCTTTTCCTAAGCACTTTTCATAAAATAATCTTTGTACGCAATGACACGTAAAGACTCATCAGGATTATCGACATCCTGAGATGTATTAAAGACTTGAAATTGGTATATATGCCATCTTTTCATCATAAACAGTCCTTGCTGTCAGATCAGCTGTTTGACTCGACTGTATCAGAGGAAAGAACGAATGCTAAGAATAGATTCAAAGATTTAACTCCCTAATTAGCAGAGCTGATGGTGGCTCCTGTGATCCGTTGCCACACTGACTTCTCATAATCATAGTTAAGAAAACCAACTTGCATATAGTTGCTTTCTAAAGGAATAAACAACCTTAATCATCCAAATCAGAAAAGAACAAAAATATGTAGATTCTTGTAGTGGAGGCTTTCTGTATGTGTCAGATGAAGAGATAATTTAATAAAAAGATTAATGTATCTCTTTAAAATAGTAAAGGGTTGGGTTTGTGTGTCTCCCTGCTATGTAGTGTCTGTGTAAATGAGTGCTGATGACATCACTAGTACCGGTGAGTCATGACGGCGTCGAGGCTCGACATTTGAAGCGTCAGAGCAGCAAGCAGAACCACAGCAGAGGTGTTGTTGGCTGTGTGTGATCTGCATGACGCAGCTCCTGTAGCCTCAGCCACGCATCAGAGCTGCCAAGAAAAGACAAGAATCCCTCTGTGCAAAACAATGCAGCATGCTTTTAAATCAGTAAAATAACATTTATTAAGATGTAACAAAATAAATAATCTGTTCTGCAACATAATAAACTGAGGAGGTTAGTGATGCCCAAGAAACAGAAAGTGTAACTGATGCACAACAAGCTACCGTACGGACATACTTTGTGATTAGTATACACAAACCATAACATTTCTATCAACATGAACTTGAATGATTACATTTCTTAGACTTCATTTTGGGGCCAGATAGGTAGAGAAAACTTTGAAGAAGCTGCTATTTGAAGAGTGAAGCACCAAGTTTCTTTCTTTAACCTTCTGCAGGAGCTTTTCTAAAAACTAGCCACTCTACTTACAGCTTACTGTTTTAAAAACATACATAAAAGTCACTTTAATAATCTAAAACTACAGAAGCATTACACCAATCATATTGCAAGTTCCTAGAACACCAGAGGAAATCCTGACAAACATCTGCAGCATTTTTTAAACACCTCTTAAAATGTGATCTTTTTGTGCAGTTTTAGTTGCATCATTCGCAAAGATAGCTACTATAGTGCCTTTAGTGCACATTAAAATGTAGACGGAAGGAAGTCCACGAGCATCCTTGATGCTCAATCACTGTCCGTCTTTGACCCTTAAGTGTTCTTACTTTAAGCGGCACAAAATGAAAGACAAACGCCTCTAACTAGAAGCCTAAAATATGTATAAATAACACTTGATGGGTTATTTGTGCAGCAGAAAGATGGGAGAAGATGGATGATGAAGACCACAAGCCTGCTCAGATCGGTTTGTGATGCAGCAAAATATATCTGAATCTGATGGTGTTGTTTTTTACACATGCTCTCAGACATCTAGATCAACACATGCTAGAAATGCTTCTTTTTTTTCCTCGACTAAATTCACATCAATCATGTCAGAATTATTCTGTACTACACTGAACTCTGCCAAAGATACAGAACATTTTATTTCCTGAGGATAAGAAGCTTCAGAGAATTATGTCAGAACTTGTTGAAAGAGAAGTCTGTAATAAAAACACATTTCCTTTACAGTAGTGCAGTGTGATGCACAGAGTAGAGGAACTTCAGTGGGTCGGTTTCCAAAGTTGCAGTGCCCCCTGCTGTGTTGAGCCGGCTTCATCTGAGGCACACCGCGACGCACAGCATCATAACTCATCTTTTTCCTGATTGTATCAGTCACTTTCTTTTTCCTCTCTGCTAAATATAAAAACAGAATATTTGGCAGCCCGCTCACAACTGAGGCGTTAGTAATTCATCATAATACACGTGAGCTGTATCTAAAACTGCCAGGAGTTCACTGTCGACCCAGAAACAAATTCCCTGATGACCGCAGAGGGTTTCATTTCCCTCTGTGGTTGGAGTTGGTGGTTGGATCTTTGGTGACATAAGGGCTACTGCTCCTGCACGCTGTTGTTGAGCTCTGCTGCTCCACTTTACTGCCATGCTCTGTGGAGAGATGTAAATTTAAAGATTAGAACTGATAAAAAAAAAAAAAAAACACAAAAGAACTCAGGACTCAGAGGAAATGCAAGTAATAGAAGCAGTAAAAACTGCACGTGAACAGCAGCGATCACTGTTGATTTGTTTGCGTCTGGTAAAGACAAAATTAACAGTATGCAGTTTTACAGTGAATTACACTAGTATAGAGGATAAAAGCCAGTTCAAAGCTCCAACTAGCATTTTAGTTTGGGGAATTCAGCAGGAAACTCTCCCACATGGAGTGAAGTCATCATGGTTTATATGACCAACTCAAGCGGGTGAGCAACAGAACTTCTTTTCCACTTTTGCACAGTTGAATGACGTGTTCGTGATAAAACGGTGATGAGTCTGCGACGGAAAATACATCCAACAACGTTTATGCTCATTCATACTTATTTACATACCTTTAATGCAAAATGGAGTACAACTTTTTAGATTTGAAGTCTACAAACCACATAGTTTATTTTGTGGCTTAAAAGGTATTACTTTTGAATTTTATTTTATCTCACTGCAGTGTTCATGAGTTGTAACAGTCTTATTACATGGACAAAGCTGATCTGGATAACAAAAAAGCATTTAGATCTGTGATGCCTGTGAAGACGTGTGTGTAGATGAAGGTGGAGTAAACGGTGACGTTAAAGGAAGTGGGGGAAAAGTTCCAATTGATGAGTGAAAAACACGATAGAGAAACTTGGATCAGTGCGAGATAAGGAACTAGAAGCATGACAAAACGATGGAGAAAAACACCACAGATGAAACATATGTCACTTTTTCATATTTCCACAGTCCTTTCTGTAGAAGGAGAAGATGTATAAAAACACTGTGCCATTTCCCTGCCCACAGGTTTTATTTTTGTACACTGTCGCTTGGTGAGTCAATGCAACGCCCCTCCAATTACCTCCCACTCCATCGCCCCCACGCCCCATCCATCCCGCCCTTCAGCCCACGCGCCAAGCACTCTGACGTCAGTCACTGCTATGGAGGGGTGGGGGGGTCCGATTCTGTCGCCCACAGAGTACTTCCTATCCCTCCTCCCCTCCCCACCCTCCCCGCCTCCTCATGTCTTTGCTGGCTTCTTTCTCCTTCGCTTCATCGGTTCAGCTGGCTATCGCAGCCCAGAACCACTAACTTGTCCACATCACTTATTTTCTTTTCCTTCTTTACTATTTTTTCTTCTTAGAAGCTGTGATGCATAAGAAAAGTAACAGAGTATTAAAGACAGGCTATAACAGTGTAACACCCCCCCTCCCCCCCACCATCTCTCACACTTTTCTTCAACGCCTCCTTCTGTTTCCCCTTCTAACTCCCATCCTCTCTAATTTGCAGTCTGGTGAAGTTCAGCTGCGCATGGTGGGAGGCGTCACCTCTGAGAGATTGTGACTCACAAGGGTTCAAACTGTAGAGCTATAAAATATTCATTGTTCAGAGAGGTTAGGTAGTCTCTGTCTGTCATTTCTCTGGCATCATTTTCATCACTTTTTAATATTCTGTCCACCTCCAACTTGAAGCGGTGGTTTGACATATTGGGATCAACATTTATTTGTGTTCTGGCAGATAAAAAAAAGATGAAAAGCATTCTATTAAATATGAATGAATATGAAGGAGGGCTTGCCTTTTCTCCATCCAGCAGCTAAACATACCTTCATAGTTACACGCAGAAACATGAGAAAGCAAATATGCATAATTTCCCAAAATGTCAAACTTTCCCCCTAATCCCATTATAAGCGTCACACGATGCATAAGCCTTTTATCAAGAACTCAGTACAGAAAATCCTGAAGTCACCTGCAGAGTGAGTTCCTTCTGAACCTAGGTTGAGCTTTCCAGCTCGATCATGTGACACCATCCGAGCCAGCCGCAGCCCTTCGTCCATTAGAGCTTGCTGTATGAGGTGGCGACTCCAGCTGGCAGGGTTGGAAGTGTCGCTGTGGGGACGAGGGGACGGAGACTGGTTGCACTGTGAGCCGGTGTCTGATAGAGCAAAAAGATCTGATTTTTATACTGAAACATACAGGATGTCTGTATTTCTTTCTGTTTGTATTAATACATATAAATACAGTTACACAAACACATGTAGCAGTTGGAAGCATTACCATGTGAGACGCTGTCAAAGCTTTCTGCAGACAAGCTGTCATCATCTGCTCTCTGCGTCGAGCTCTCGGTTCCCTCCCCTCCGAGGATTAATGACACACCCTCAGGCACAATCACCTAAATCGCATAATAAAATCAGCCTGATGAACCACTTCACATAAAGTCGCTGTATCTTGACCAGCAAGAGCAGCTGCCAGGACTCACCTCATGTCTTACTCTTTTCGGACACAGACTGCTCTCATCTGCATTCGTTCTGGAACAGGAAAGGAAAACAATGAGGGTGCAAGTTTAAAAACCACATAAAGGATGTAGCTTTTCAGAGGAAATTAGCTCATGAGCTTTAAAATCAAGACAATGTACTAGAATAAAAGAAAGGTCACAATGAACACAACAGAAATACATGTGTGACTTATTAACACATCATGTTGATGTGCTGGCCTTTATTCTTAAAAGTAAAAGTGCATTTGTTAAACTATATTCCGTAATGTGGCTCTAATACTCTGATGTACTTGTGTGAAAATGAATACAATTCAAACTCAAAACGAACCAGAACAAGAATAAATAAACATTTGCTAAATAGATGGCTTGACAATATGCTCACCATAATACTTAGTCAAATTCTAAGTTATATATTAGTCATATTTTTAATTAGACACCTTTTAATTAGGCACCCATCTGATATAATTATATGTTGTCCACATATTAGGATTTGTATGCTACTAATATATATATATATATATATATATATATATAATGTATGCTATTATGTATATTTACAAACACACACACACAAATCAGATAACTTGTGTGTCCCTGTGTTGCTCCATAATTTGCTTATTTGACTAGAATTGGATTAGAAGTTAATATAAACAATGTTTATTTATCTACCGTTATTAATCATTTGACTTATTGGACTCCTGTCTAAATACCCTGCTTGTGTGTGAGCTTTGCTCTAACTGAAACTGAATCTAGACCTGCATACCTCTAACACTTCCAACAGCTTCTTGTTGCTTTCATAAACAAAGCTGGCATGGGCGTTGTTCAGGGATCTCTGTTTGCTCAATCACGCCACACACGTGCCAGCCAACACCCTTACCTTGCGTGTTTTAGTGTGGAGGTGTAGGCACATTTTCTGGCCACCTGTCGAGCCAAAGAGAAGAGCTCCACCCGTCTCAGCAAAAGAGCATTGTCCCGCATGCAGAACTGTGCAGCAGCTTCATTGATGATCAACTGAGGAGAATAAAAACACTGAATGACGGAGAGATGAACACAAATGGGATCCAGGTTTATAATCATTAGTATATTAATTGAAAAGCTGCAATTTAGTTCATAGTTTCTGTACTAACAGATCATTGAAGCTCTGAAACATGATGCCATCAGTTATAAATCTTTCTATCTTTGATGCCTTTACCTCATGATGTGTTAGCTGCTTGCCTTCTCTCCTCTTAGAGTCAAAGCGTCCATAAATGAGGCTGTATTTGCGGATCTCCTCTTCCTTGTTTGCATCCTGAGACCCCATCCGGAAGATGTGCCCCACAGTCTTTGCCATCTTCTTGTTCATCCTCAGCAGAGTCTTCACCTCTGCAGGATCTGACCTGGGAAGGGTTCTGAAGAGACGTTCCACGCTTTCAACTACCGCCCTTGCCGTGTCCCTGTCCAACTGCCCCCCAGGCCAGGCTGACAGAGCAGCTGGGGTAACAGAAACAGAGGGGATTGGGGATGAGGACGGACCAGGGGGACATGTTGATGAGAGAGGTGGACTGGGGGACTCCTCGTCCACTCCAGATGCAGAAACAAAGGCACCATTCCCATCAGGCTCTGGGCTGAGCCAGTGAGGGTCCATGGGTGACAGTTTTTCCCTGCAGTGTGTGTCTGGTGGTTGCGGGGAAGCCTGGGAGCAGGGGCTTCTCGGACTCCCACTGTGCATAGGAGTAAGACACATTCGATCGTCTCTTTCACAGGGGGACCCTGGCTGCCCATTACTCACAGACTTCCTGGGTCCTGATGTACTTGTCCCAGTCCCATCAACTTTGAACAAGGGGATGCCTCCGAGAGGAACGTTAGTGACAGGCTGGCTGAAAAGGGCAGGGTTCGCCGCCCAGTCTCGGAGAGCCTTTTGCAGCCTACGCACATGCAGTGGCTTGGTGGCCATGCCAACTAGTGCCATAATTTCAAGAAACTCCTCCTCCGCTGCCTCACAGAGCTGCTGCACGTCGTCACCACCCTGCTGGATAAAGGTTTCATAATAGGCCAGCAGGTTGGCCCTCTGCAGCACCCGATAGAGTTGCAACTCGCCAAGTGTGCGTGGCAGGGACATGGCACACAGCACTGGAAAGTTTATGCAGGAGAAAGGAAACACATGAACCTGCAGGTAGATAAATTCTGCACAGGTTAATCATTTACAAAGCTCCACACCTTAAACACTGGTTAAATTTTTTGGAATATAAATAAAAGCTGCAAAATATTCTCAGCAACAAAAAAATATCGATATTTTTATTCATTAAACATAAATATATGCAAGTTGTCCTTACCTTGTTTAGGTCAGTTAGACAGACGTGAAGAATGGAGACTGGTAATTAGGCAAAACAGTCTCTTTTGTGTCACGGGTCGGTTCTCCCAGAGTAAGACTGACAAAGACACAGACACATTTAGACAGCACTTGGAGCGCTGCCTCCGCACAGCATAAAAGCATCGACTTGAAGCGACCACTCTGGAGCCAGATGTTACCCTGGTGATATCCTGCTCGCAGTTATTAACCTATTCCCTTCTCTTACCTCTTGCCGACAGCTTTCACGGAGCGGACTGCCGTAGTAAATCCCCTTTTGCGTATCGCTCCTCGTCTGAAATCATTGGCAGAAGTCCTCCTCCGGCGCAGCGTATTGGTTGCTGGCTGCCTTTTTGCTGTCTGTGTGGGCTGGAGAATGACGGGGGCGGACTGCAGCACGCCATCTGACCGAAAAAGAGCCTTCCTCTCCCGGTAGAGAGGCGGTTTTCAAATTGAAGATGTAGGTGGTAGTGGTGGTAGGGGAGGGGGGCGCTTGAAATGAACCCTGTGCGCCTCCAAGATTTTTATTATACGCTTTGGGGGATTCCCATAGCTTCGCCATCACAAAGACCACCCAAACAAGTTGCAACGATGCTGTATAGACGACAATAAACCAAATGTGACTGATGAGCATTTTTAAATGTTTCTGTTTTTTCCCCCATTGCCATGTGGGTGGTGATAAATTATTCTCAGAGCAGCCAACGGAGATAATGCAACCATGTTAAAAATGCATTTACCGAGATTTGACCTCTCAAAGGGAGAATTCAACAAATATTAACCTAATAAAATACGAATAAAAAAAACAGCAAGCTCATACTGCTGAATTAACTCTCAAGGCTGCAACTCCATTGCAGTCTATTCACACCCCGTTTATTTTTCTGGGACGTGTAGAATAACTGCATAATAGATTACTTGTTACAGTGCATCTATTTTGTACATGCAGTTTAAAGTTGTTTGGAACATATATAACGTTTTTGGATAGAATAAATAACAACAACAACAATTGTGTAATTATTATTATTATTGTTATTATTATTATTATTATTATACGTACATTTTAACGTTCATTCTATGCTCTTACGACACACACACAAACAAGTAGCCTAACAATGTTTACATTGGCATCACGATTTTTTATTTTATTGGATCCGCTGATCAAGTTACTGTGATGCAGTTTTTACTTTAGCCATTCAGTTCTCAGCCGCTAGGTGGCATGAGAGCGCATGCGTGGAGGAAACAGCGAAGAAGAAGTAGGGGGCGGAAGAAGTAACTGGGTGAGAGTGGGTGAAAAGTGCAGAAGAAGAATTCACTATATATTTACAAAAAAAAAAAAAAAAAAAAAAAAAGAAAAAAAAGAAAAACAACCCCATCACGGACATTTGGCTGTCTGTTAAAACAAGGTTAAACAGTTAGAGGTATATATTCCATTTAGTTTGTCTAAAAGCAAAAGGGTAATAATTGCGTGCTTACTGGACTCGTCCTCTGTTTTAAACTTGCTTGTCGCACTCGTCAATCCCTACAGGAAGAGGAAACAACCGTTAATTTTAGCTAGTCCAGTTCGTTATTAGACACTAGCTAATAGTTAGCCGCTGAGGCTGGTTGCTTGTGAGCTTAAGACGTTAAGAGCTGTTATTTATTCCGTGGTCGAATCCTCGTTTGATACCTTGTGTGGTGGAAATATTTCCATGTTAGCCAGCCACTGGTGAGATAAATTGAACGATGTCTGTCATCTGCTTCTTCATGCTAACACCCTGCTAACATTAGCCGTCGTAAAAACAAACAAACCAAAAAAACATCTGTCACTTTTAAATGTTAAAATGAGATCCAACGGACAGATGATGTCCGTAAGACTTGCAGTGTCTCCTTTCAGGGATTTATACTCAGCAACGTTTACTTTCTTTCCATCCGGGATTTGACATGCTCTCTTTCTCACTTGGCTTTACTGCATTAGCAAACAAAGCGTTCTTGTTTACTGAGATTTGTCTCACACATGCGCTTGTTTTGCATGTCTTGCGTGTCTTTTCTCCTTCCTACTACAGTTGAACATATTAAGTCATTAATAAGATTGCTCAGTTGGTTCTTTGCTTTTATAAGTTTCTTCAAACAACGCTATTTTTCAAATTATGATTAGTCCCTTTGCTGTAATTGGGGAAATACTCTCCTGCACAAGTAAAAATGTCCATACCACACTGTAGAAGTACTCTATCTCTAGTAAAAGTCCTGCTTTAAAGCTGCCAAGTGGTATATTACTAAGCTATATTCCTCTGCTGCTCAGGTGTCAAAGCATTTGGCTATAGTTGATAGCCGTAAATAGACAGAAGTGTCAAATAAGAGTTTGCATATTGAATGTACATGACTAGGCAGCAGCTAACATTTATTTTAATATTTGAGTGATATGCATAATACTACATTGTGATTGTCACAGTATTATCTGTAAGGACGGTGTTACAGGTGTAAACTGAACATAGTATGTTCCTGGCTGTATTCACTAATATAGTTTGCAAATAGAATCAAACAAAATCCCTGCAGCTCTTTCTAAAAACCTTTAAGTTAAAGCCACTTTATTTTTTATTTGTTTGTTTAGAGGTCAGAGAATGTATACGGTTATATGATGTTCTTCTGATGTTTTGTGTTAATCTTTTCCATTTCAGATGACATGCTGCATCATGTGAGCTGTGTAAAAGCCTTTTTTCACCCATAAAAGTGGTCACTGACATGTTGGACCAGAGTGTGGCTGGTAGGCACCCCCAGTCTCACATCTGTATGGGACTCTGGGGAGAATTTAGCTATAGATTATGGATTTAGGAAATACACTTTCATGAGATTCCAACTTTACTGTTGTAAGTGACATGGAGAAAGGAGCGGCTGAGAAAGAGCTGGATGATGAGGAGATTCCTGATGGCGATACTGCCTCAGAGGCTGACGTGATACAGTGGTATGTCAGGGAGGCTGATGACGCTTTTGATTTGGAGTACAAAACCACCCATCTTAAATCTCAGGAAATCCCAAATCCATCCACTCCACAACACTCAGAAGCTGCTGAAACGGAGTATTGTGGATCCATGGAGGCTACAGAGGATACCGAGGAGGCTTCTGGTGGGTTTGAACATGACAGGAGTACAGATCACGAGAACTCGCCAGTCATAAACCAAGAAGATGATGAATCTGCAACGGAGCAGCACATGAACGGGGAATCTGGCTGGAGGAGCGTGGGAAGTGGAAAGAAATGCAAGTTAAGAAGCAGTGGATCAGTGTTGGAGCAGAGCAATCAGAGTTCTTTTTACTCCTTTCCAAAAGGCAACGTTGTGTCAGGTGGCGGTCGGCACAAGCAGACGCGCAGACGGAACCACCACCACCATCAGCAGAACCGCGGTCGCCGGCGGACAGGCAACCAGCTGGTCTTAGCGTTCAAAGAGATGCTTTCAGAGTCTCTGAGCCTTTGGTGCATCTCATGCATCCACATGTTGATTGAGATTATTGTGACATTAACTCACAATTGCGGTGTTGGAGTGGAGATGGGAATTGTGAAACTTTACAACTTTGGGCAGCAACTCCTTGTAAAGATGACCGATATACCCGGAATAAAGGCAGATGTTGGTCGAATTCTGAAATGGACAAAATGCACAGGAGCTGACCTGCTGGAGAAAACCATGAGGTCAGTGAAGTGGGTGAAGACAGCTGTTCTATCTTGTTTCGGATTTTTCTGTGCTTTAGTTATTTTCAGTTCTTTGTGGGCGAAGGGGATGTTGATCCGCATTGGTGGAGAGAGGGGGAAACGCTATTGGACAACTTTTTTGGAGTCAAGGTTGTGGAAGAGGGTGGTGTCCCTGCTGGACAGAATTCGAAGCAAGTTCAGGAAGGAAGGTCATGGACCACAGTTCACACCCGAGTCACCCGGTAGGACAGGAAGAGGTGAGCCAGAGCAGGAGCTGGAGAGGCTGCTGGCATTGGCTGAGGTGCCAGAGGATGAGCTCGACCCCTTTACCGTGCTGGGTGTGGAGGTGCATGCCACAGAGACTGAGCTGAAGAAGGCCTACAGACAGCTGGCTGTCCAGGTGTGTTCAGGCAAAAATGAATAATAAATGGTGACTTTTTATTAGTATTTTTGCAAGCAGATTTTTACCTATTTTTCCTTTTAGGTTCATCCAGACAAAAACAAGCATCCACGAGCTGGTGAGGCGTTCAAAGTTCTGAGAGCAGCCTGGGATATTGTCAGTAACCCTGAAACACGACGGGAGTATGAATTGTAAATACACATCATTTGGTAAACGTGTTAAAACTAAAACGAAAGTCGAGCCAGAAAAGAAATAGTTTAGCTTTAATTCCACATTTGCTTTATTAAAAATAATAAAGTAGATATTTGACTAATCACATGTTATTTGTTATCACACCATTTCCATGCAGGAAGCGCATGGCAGCAACTGAGCTCTCCAAGTCCATGAACGAGTTTCTCACCAAACTGCAAGATGACCTGAAGGAAGCAATGAACACTATGATGTGTACAAAGTGTGAAGGCAAGCACAAGTATGTTGCTACACACTCCGTATTAACATCACTTAATGCCGTGATTGTAATCTCTGTTTCATGTGGAGTAAACTTTCACCACAGTTGTGTCTCTTTTCTATGTTTTCATGTGTATGTACAGGCGATTCGAGATGGATCGGGAGCCCGCTGAAGCCCGGTTCTGTGCTGAATGCAACCGTTGTCATAGTGCTGAGGAGGGAGACTTGTGGGCCGAGTCCAGCATGTTGGGCCTGCGCATCACATACTTTGCTTGTATGGAAGGAAAGGTGTATGATATTACAGGTAAAGATCAACTTTTACTCAAATATTCTAACAATTATGCATCCTGACGTTTGCGCGAGATTTTTCTGGAATAGTATTAAAAAAGTTTTTGTAAATTGTAAAATAAATTTGATGCAAACTTCGAAAACGTTGCTTCATGTAGAAAAAGAAAACATTTTGAGCCACACAATCTCCTGCTCAGCATTGTGTTTTAATCAGTTTGTGCTCCAGCAAATCCTAAATTAGAGCAGTAGTCGCTAAGAGGACCTAGCATTCAAAATGTTTCGCTTTGGCCGCAAAGGTGAATAATTGAGAAATAACTAAGTCACTTGTAATGTGTTGATGCGTAATCTGCTCATAAAGCAAGTCATTTGTAGGATCGACACAACATGAAACTGACGGATATGACCGATTTATTAACAGGGTACCTTGATTACAATAAATGTACAATTATTTCTGTATCATTTTATTTTCAGCTCTTATAGATAAATGATTTTTTTATGTTTTTACCATTTTTCTTATAGAAAAGCAGATATTGTGAAATTATTCATTTAAATGCACACAGTTTGCAATATGCAATATTTATCTGAATTAATTTAATATTTTTCAGATTGTTTAAGAGAAACTTGTATTTCTAAGCACTGGAAATAAATCTCATGAGTAAGATTACATGGACGGTTGGATCTGAATGTTGGTTTCAATTAATTTCTCAGCCCCGCTAGTTGGAGATAAGTTACTTTAGGGTCCAGGTGGGAAAATAACTATAACAATAAAACTATCTGAACAACAGAGGAAATAAGAAATATAGTGGAAAAATGACCACAGATTACACATCTAGTCTTAACTAAGACAAGAAAAAGGAAAAAAAAAAAACAAAAAATAGTTGCTCATCCCTAAAAACTCCTTAAAAATCCCTGCAAGCTGCTGAGGTGTTGACGGGCTGTGGCTGTTTGGGGACGTGCGCTCTTCTTTTTAACTCAGGTTTTCAGAAAGAAGCCGTCCTTCACAAGCCTGTTGAACTGCAGCAATAACGACCTGGCACCTGCACACTACAGTTATCATAATTAATAAACTGCAGAAGTTTAGATTCTTCTTTCCGTAACTGAAAATGTTTAATTTCTTGAATCTAGAACACTCGGCATTTTGAGTAACGTGGCAACAAATATCTCAAGTGAATTTTTCAGCATTTACTTTTGCATGTTCAGAATGTCATTGGGAAGTATTTG
The DNA here is from genome assembly GCA_037177515.1 of Pseudomugil tenellus. NCBI lineage: Eukaryota > Metazoa > Chordata > Actinopteri > Atheriniformes > Pseudomugilidae > Pseudomugil > Pseudomugil tenellus. The sequence goes on from JBAMHX010000004.1 coordinate 25,032,785, forward strand.
TTGTGCTTCTGCCGTGTTTCAGAGTGGGCAGGCTGCCAGAGAATAGGCATTTCCCCCGACACACATCGTGTGCCGTATCACATCTCCTTTGGCTCGAAGAACAACAGCAACACAACACGGCACAGGTATGTTGCTGCAGCTGGAACAATGTATCACAACATGGTCACAAATAACTTATTAGTCTCGTATCTTCTTTTTTTATTCTTGTATTTAAATGTATAAACACATTTTTGTCCTCTTTTAAATTTATCGTTGAACTGATTGAAGTGAATAATGAGTGGACAGACGGCTCAGTTCCATTAACAGACTTGTGTAGATCAGGAAGGCTTGCTGTTCCAGAGCTAGACTTCCTCTTTTTGTGTTTTAATTACATGATTAAATACATATCTTAAATAACAAACCTAGTTTTTAATGGCTTCTAAAGGATGTGAACAGGGACACCAATCAGTTATTACTTTCTGCGCCAGAGTTATTTCTATAGATGTTCATCATCTTGATTAAGGCTATTTAATCTGCTGCTTTTAAAGTCGTACATAAAGAGTTGTGATCTGTTAGGAGGTTGCCTGGTGGAAAGAGATTTTTCCTCTATAAAATGTTGGTTCAGGTAAAAATAGCCAGACTTTAAGGGGTTAAAGCATCTGGCCATAGTTTGAGTCATTTTTCCGTAATGTGTTTTAGTACAACAGCCTCCACGGTGCTGATGTATAATCAGCTCACAATGCCAGTAACAGTGATTTTAACAGTAAAAATGCGTAAGAAAGCTCTAAAACGGTTATTTTCCTTCAACTGATTGCAGCTGCTAGTATTAATATTATTTATTATAGTTTTAATAATATTATTATTGTATTATTTGAACTACAGGCCACCCCATTAGTATCCCAGCTCTACTTATGTTCAGGATGAGCTCCTCGTGATTGGACATTTATTTTAAGAAAGTGTGAACAAGCCCCATTTGTGTTTTTTATGCAAACATGCAATACGATCCAGAAATATCAGGATATTTAGATTTTTTGTAAACTGCCTGCTGAAACATATTTAAGTTGAAATGATATAATTATAGGCTTAAAGTGCAGACTCTGAAATTTCATTTAAAAATTGTTCCTGATCTTAAAAAATGCTGTTTTGGAACTTGTGTTAATTTTTAAAAGGTAAAATGGGTTTGTTGAAGCAATAAAATAAATAAAAAACAGGAGCAGGGCTGGGAAACACATAACCCTTCTCTCAGCTGAGCAGTTTTGCTCTTTCTGTACACCATCATTAAACAGTTATAAAAGAGCGTATTTTCACCTGTCACTCAAACTTTTCTTCTTTCTTTCAGGACATCATCAGAACATGCAACAGGTCCAACAAACCCGGCCGATTTGCAGGACTTCTTCAACAGAATCTTCAAGGGAGGACCACCTAATGACATGGCTGCCAATGCAAACTTTTTCCCCTCAGGTCCGCCCCATCATCCCCCACCTGGTGCTGGAGCTGGTCCGTTCCCCCCTCCCCCAGGGCACACAGGTTTCTACATGCCAGGGGCGCAGCGGCCAGATTCCAACGAGACGTGGACCGAGAGTGGAAAACCTCCTAGGAGGAGGAAGAAGGTCCGTAAACCTTTTCAGAGGTGAAGTCCGTTGACTTGCAAAGTGTATGAAAATCACAACGCAGGGACACGATAAATAACGGCCATGTTTGTCTCGCCTGCCTCTTGGCATGCCAAGACCTGTCCTGGAGGCGGTTCAGCCAAAGCGGAGAGGCTGCCCATGAAGAAGAGCCAGTTTACCGAATGTGAGATTGAAGGTTGAAGAGGTGGAAGCGACACCTTGTTTTGTTGTTGGTCTTGAAGATGACGGTAGCCTTTGAAATTGAAAATCCTTTTCAGGATGCTGTAATGAAACTTTTTTTTTTCTTTTCATTATTTCCTGCCAAATCCATTATCAATGCATGATTTATTCACCCGCATATTAATGCTTCGGTTTTCTCACGTTTGCTGCTGTATAAGGTTAATTCAACACATCAGCTCCAGTCAGAAGGGCAGCTGAGGACAGGATGAGAGGAGATTTATACCTCACATACGGAAAAATGAAGATGAGGATCTGTGCAGCTTCACTGTCAGTGTTTGGATCTGTTTCTGGAGCAGTGCCTCGCCCTCCATGTTTCAGACTGTCCCAACCTGATTCACCTGAACCAGATTAACAAAGATATCGCAACTCTAATCGATTGCACAATGAGTTTCACCTAAAGAAAAAAATTAGCTGCAAATGTTGGAAAGTTTCTGTAGGAATAAATTAGTCCTTTGTATCGATTAATTGGCCTTAAATTAAAATCAGAGGATAATGTAAAATGTTCCTTCTGATCAAGGTAACTGGTGGATTTAAGGAGATAAGAAGATCTAGACAAACGGGTAACTATGGAACAATGTGGGCTGTTACGCAACTTACCGTCCAGTTAGATACTGGTATTTGTGCTCTTTAGAACAAAAACAAACTATATTCCAAGATGACTCGTTAACAAAATGTTGCCTTTTCTTGCTACACATCTGTCGCTCCATTAAAAGAATTTTATTAGAGTCAGAAAATTAGAAAGTTCATTTTAATTCACAAGAAAACTTTCATCAACAGCTGCTTGATTGTTTTAAGTTTGCAGTAACACATCAGCCATGACGCAGCCTAGCATGAAACAGTTCTGGTGTGTTCGGTTTGAAAAAGCTCTAGTTTGATCCAGAAATGTCAAAAAGCTGGTTATGCTGCTATAGTTGGTATGCACTGTTTTTTCAGGCAGCTGCTGAAAAACCTACTTCTGTAGTCAAGCGACTTCTTACTGTTTGCTCATTTCATGCCAGTAAGATATTTGGTAGCGTCGTAAATGGTGACAGTTTGACTCCAACCATGCTGGTTGTAATCACAAACAAAATGATACTCCATCAACTTGTTTTTCCTCCTCTGAAATGCTGACAGTTTGTTGCAGTGCTTGCCATCTTGTGCTACAAGCTCTTATTTAATTACGGTTAATGTGGTTCAGATTTCAAATCAGATTCATGGAAAATTGAGTAAAAACACAAAGAAGTCAGTTGTGTTGACACGAGCCTTGGTGAGAAAATACACTTAAATTTTAATCACAGGTTTATTTTGAAGCAAAACAAACTTATTGTTTACATCTGACACAATGATTGTCAGTATGAAGTAATTACATGCGATACGGCATTTGATAAAGACCATTTTATATATTTGCACCTTTCATTTGTGTTCATTTCCTGTTGGTTTTGCACACCCACTGCTGAAATAACATCTGGCATCAGTGAGTTAGCCAAAGCCAGACTCCTGCAGCTGAGTTGGAGGTGCAGCCCCGTGCATCAACATCTCACTTGCACATTTTGATCTTTTTTTTTCTTTTTTGTAAAAGAAATTGATTGCACAAGCATTACAATTTGGAGACAAATATGGGAACTATGGTGCGATATTTTAATGTGCAGCTTGAAAGGAACACATGGTTTGAGCTTATTTAAGTAGGATTAAATCTTCGCCATGTTTCTGTTCTTGTGTCAGTTCTTGTTCAACCGGTTTTCTAAACATGGAGTAATTGATTTAGCTAGTTTAAAATATAAAAACTAATCCTGATTTTTTTTTTTTTTAAGTTACAAATGATACCAAACCAATTATCAGAACTGAAATGACGTTTCATCACTGGGAAGAATAAAGTTTTAATTGTAATGGTAAGATTAGATTAAAAATAATAAAATCTTTTTATCACATACTTTAGTTTCATCCGTATTGTCAGATCAAGGTGAAATTTAATAAATTGCTTCGGTAGCTGTTCAGGAAACTGGACCCAAATCCATGAGTGTGCTCAACATGCCGCTTTGATTTCCTCACTTTATGATTTGGGAAGGTGTTGAAGAGGTAGCATAAAGTCCAAGAAGTCAATGACAGAACAGGCGCTCCAGTTTTTTTTGTTTTTTTTTTTGTTTTTGTGTCTTGACAGAATATGCAGAATTATTGCAAAAAAATATTTGACAATCATCAGGGTTTTTTGTCGGGAATGACATTAGTTTCCGGCTGGCGAACAGTTTTAAAAAAAATCACCATTGGGTTTGTTTTCCCTGCTTTATCTGGTTTTCAAATAAAGGTGATTTCCTATATGCACAATGTTTGTTCCATTTTCTGCTCCTTATGTACGCATTTATCAGGTAGATTTTTTCACTGTCGATCAAAAAAAATACATTTACAGAAAAAACAAATATAGAAGGATGTTGAAACATGCTGCAAACGTGAACTCGCTTTCACCAGAGATCCCATCATTTTACTGTAAACCCACAAAAGGACTGTCGGCATTTTTTCCTCATTTCTTTTCCACTTGTACTTTAACAACTGTGCTTATGACCATAAAAAGATGGCAGAGCAACTGCTCCTTACAAGGAGCCGTTTCAGACAAGTGTTTCATCTGACTTATAATCCGACAGCCTTTCACGTCTTTAGAACAAAAAAATTCTGTTCACTTCTATTCTCCGTAACAAAGATGCAGTCTTATGATGCATCATTCTCAGCTATCCAGCAGTGAGCACTTTGTTCCTCTGATTAAACATGAAGAAAAGCTCAACTCGTTCCACCTGCACAGAGAGATAAAAGATCTAAACAGCTTTGTGTGAAAAAAAAAACTTCCCTCTGCAGAAATTTATTTTAAAAGTAGGTCTGATCACAAACTGTCAGTTTATTTCCTGTTGAGTGTTTGACCCAAAATAAATATCATGTGGCATATTTACAATTTATTTTGCACAAAATGGCGCACACATTATATA
>JBAMHX010000004.1:25037711-25051829 GCA_037177515.1 Pseudomugil tenellus
CGATCTATTCTGTGTGACCCAGAAATAGTTAATTTAAGTTAAAGATATATATACAAAAATACTTTGTTTTATTGTCCAAAATAATTTGGATTTAAATTTGGGCTTAATCAGCACTGATTTGTTATAATTTGGCCCAGTACTGAAGTCCACATACAATATACATAAATAAATGTGGTTAAAAACAAAATGATAGCATGTCTGAGTAAAATGACACTGATCTCCCCGACTAATATAGAAAACATGAATATGGTCTCACATGCAAGATTAAACACTTTAACTTGTGCCAGCGATGTTTCTTCCCGCTACAGTTTGCCTTTTAGAGCATCGACGATGCTGCGTAGATGACACAAGTCTCGATACGCCACCAGGCCGCCATGATTAGCCCAGCGGTCAGCACCCTTGTGTTCGGCGGAAGGCTGGTTGTAGATCAGTTCTGTCTCTTGATCCCGTCCTTCACAGGTGGACCGGAGACTCTTGGACAAGTCCACCACTCCCCCTCCGAGGGCTCGGAGCAAGGCGTGAGGAGCACAGGAGTCCCATTTAAAGGTGCTTCCCTCGGAAAGGATGTAAACATCAGAAAGGCCCTGGATGACACACAGGATCTTGTAGCCGGCTCCAGAAGCATATACCAGCTTGTCAGGGCCACAGAGGGAGCTCAGAGCTTCTTTCACCACCTGCTTCTCACTTGAGCTCAGCACCACAGACAGTCCCGCTTGACCTTTAGGTCCATGATTTGGTAGTGAAACTGAACAGACGTTGACGTTACCGTAGGACACACCCCAGTAATGTTTTCCCCTCCAGCTGAGAAAACAATCAAAAGAATGCTTAACTTCAAGCCAAAAATCAGGTTTTAATTCATCTCTCTTTGCTTTCTGTCAACTCACCCTCCACTTGCTGGATCTTTGTGGTTAAACGGTTGGTTGATAACCCCCATGACGGGCTCCCCTGTGCTCCGGAGGAAGACCCCGATCAGAACCAGAGCGCAGTGCAGACCTGAGGGAGACAAGTGGCCCTCCTCTAGCACCTCCTCCCGCCCCTCTATGTAGCGACTGGTGGCATCTTATTATCAAATAAAGAGACAATAAAAGCATTCATGTTCAGCTCTGCTCTCAGGAAATTAAGTTGAATAAGATTTTAGATAATAAGCAACCTTTTATTTTTACCTATGGGGTCAATCCAGATGCCGAGTTCGGAAGGGCTGAGGGGAACCGTCAGGCCGTCTGTGCTTACTTCAATGGTCACCAGGTCTTGGTGGATGGCTTGTGCCAACAGAGATGCTGCTGTGTGGTCCCCATCTAACACTGTGGCCAGCAGCTTGGCAGTTTCCTCCTCGGTGCTGCACACCGTGACGGTCACACTTTCTCCTGGTGACGCAATGAGGTTTCCATCATTTTACAGCAAACTAATTCCAATGTTTACAGACACAGTTATGTATTAACTTGTTTTTTATCCCACTAAATATGCTGATCATCATGCCGAAGTGTATGAAGCTCTTCAAAGTTCAGACTCTACCCAACATATAGTGCGTTATGTGTGAGAAATAATTACCAAGCCCATTTTCAAACTTGTTAGACTCCTCCCCATGAATAAAATCAGCCATTTCGGGAAACTGCACCAAAAAGACAACACATAATGCAATATAAACTTGCTCCAGGTCTAGTTTATTGTGCTGGTTGAAGCTTTTGCTTGTCCCACCTGAGCGCCCACATCGTGCCGGATCATCTCCTGGATAACCACATCGGCAAGCGTCTTGAAGTCCTGCACAAACTTCTTGTTCTTGTCTTCCCCCGTCTTCTCCTGCACAAGCAGCTGAAACAGAGGAGCCTCCTGCCTGCAGACCCGAGCCACGTTCGCCGCTTTCTCACCCACCCGGAGCAGCAACCTCAGGAGATCAGCCATGCCTGAACAAAAGAGAGGCAAGGAGGATGCTGGAAACTGAAAAGAGAGGAAAAATAGAGCAGGGGGGTCACATCTGAACATGCTGGACTAATTATAGTCTCAAAATGAAAACAGGGCAACTCTAAAAAAAAAAAGGAGGGAGGGATGTGGCTTCAGGGCTTTTGCATAAAAATCAGAAGAGATGGCAACCAGGAAATACATTTCTCTATGTAAATATCATGACATTGCAAAACTTTGTGCTTCATAAGAACAAACTATTAAAGAGTGCAGGAAGTGTTGTATCCTTTTTTTCTTTTTATGCATAAAAAGACATTATGACCTCTCTTTTTATTTATATATGTGTTACATGGGGATGGAAACAAACAGCTAAATAATCTGCGTTTGTGTAGTTTAATACGATCATATTTTGACCTGTAACTCTTCAGCTATAGGCCTGTGATAGATGCTCCACAAGTCTGCCAAAAACATTAACGAGCCAAAAAACAAAACCAATAAATATAAAAATCAGAAAAAAGATAAACTAGGCTGCAAATAGAGAAAGCTTACAAACCTTGATTAAACACTGCTCTCTTTTTTGCCCTTCTCGGTGGTTGCGATTTCCTGTCAGAGCTGCCGACACCAACTGCAAAATATTCTGACGAAAGACGACTAAAAAACACTGCCAAAAACTTATAGCAATTATTTTAACCGAGACTGTGTTCTGCTTGATCTGGATTATTTACTTCCTTTCACGTCAAGGCTGAAAAACGCTGAAGACAGGAACGTTAGCACCGAACATTGCGGATTTATCAAGATACGGACAACACCAATCCAGTTGCGGTGCGTTCAATGTAAATGGGAAATTATAGCATTAAACCTTGGGAACAGCAGACGTCTTCCTTCCGAAGTATTGTTTACGTGTTATTTTCACAGTAAGGGTCCGGAATAATACAAGAAGTTGACGTTTCCTACTAAATTCTGTGAAACTGTTCTTAGATAAAGATAATTATCTTTACGTAATTTACTGTATATAGAAACGAAAGTGGTGGTACTATTTTGCAAAGCGTATTTTATTTACACACTAAACACTATTGTGTTGTTTCTTTTTCGCAATTACTGGGTTATTCATGTTGGGTTATTTTTAGGAGCCATACTCATTTCTTGGGTTTTATTGATTTTTTTGTAGGTTATTTTTCTCACCCATTCATTGAAGTTGGAAAACAAGCATCGACCAAAATACAAAACCATACAAAAACAGGTGGTTTCATACAAATGATGCATGTATAAAATCATACATTTGAGGACTATATCTTGTTTCCATTGTAATCCTGAGTAATAAATTGATCTTTATTAACTGTATAAATGTATTTTATTACATGAGCTTTTATGATAACATACACCTCTTTAATAAAACTGCATTACATTTAAATCGTTTTATAATTTAGTGATTGGCTCTCTGCGGGACACTTGTACATTTCCCATCATGCTTGTGGTGCTCCTGTTCTGTACCAGAGGTTATTGTACCTGTAACCTTTAAACAATGTCCAAGTGTCTGAAATACACAATTTACGTCCTGCTATTAGCAGTTGAGTCAAGTATGACCAAAGCATACTGTCCATGTATCCTGCACATTTCATGCTACAGTATATGTAAGAATTAAGAAACAGATGTCCAAAAGGACAGAAACTGCAGGAGTGGCAGATGTGTGACTGTTTACCAAAGTCATAAAACCCTCCTGACACACTCCACGCCACCTCAGACGCAGCACTAGAATTAAAAGACCAGATAAAATCAGCTGCACAAAATGCACATATGAACTAAAATAAACAGCATTCTGTCAGACCTTTAAATGATCAATATGGCAGACCCACAATTAAAATACAAGTTTAAAAGTTAACACAATGGCAAGAGAAACCACATATCTCTTACCAGAGTTAGCAGGAACAAAAGTCAGGAGGGTTTTATCAGTTTGGCAAACAGTCAGACCTGCTGTCAATCTGCCACTCCTGCAGTTCCCGTCCTTTTGATTGGCTGCCACAATCACTGTGGCTCTGCTACGCTTATAACAGTATTTCCCAACCCAAACCCAGTTCTTCACATCTACTGTCCTGCAATTTTTTGATACATCATTCCTCCTACACACCTGAATCCAGTGAATATTGTTGCCAGGTCTTTTCAGAGCTGAATGATGAGCAGAAAAGGAAATTCAGGTTTGTTGGATAAGGTATGCATCTAAAGTTGCAGGACAGTAGATCTTGGGCACTGCAACAGAGAGTTGGGTCATGAAAACCACAATGTGGGGCAAAAGGGAAAAAAATAGACATTTATTGATTTAAGCAAGATTATTAATGAAATTAGCTCAAAGGTTGGGACTGATTTAACCTATAAAGCTGATAATAAATCCAATAAAAACACTTTGTTTTATTTTAATAAATCAGCTTTGTGGGTTCAATTAACCACTTTTAACCCAGGATTTGGGTTAAAAATAACCCAAGTTGGGTTATTATTTAAGTGGGTTTGTGTTGTGTAAGATTGCAAAAAAAAAAAAATCCACAAAGCTTTAATAGATTTGGAATAATTTCTCTTCGTACTACTTTCTAAATGTCAGTTATCCTAATTTTTTATTCTATTTCTCTTGCTTTATTCCCTCTCTAACATGATACAATTGGTAAATAATACATTCTTTGCATAACCTAGACTACATTACAAAACTGCAAGCAGTTGCACTGTATCATGTATCTGAGCATGAAAATAATGGATACAGTACACTTGCGTCTTCCACCAGAAGCTAAAGTGATTTACTGACAGGAAACTGCTTTCATTCAACCCACATAATGTAATTTAGTGGCTGAACTGCAATAATCATATCTGAAGGTTTGTTCATTAGAAAAAGGGGCTCGTCTTGTTCATGACAGGATTCTACAAACAAGTTGTAGACAACCACCCCTTTGCGTACACACACACACACACACACACACACACACACACACACACACACACATCTGCCCATTGAGACACTAAAGCCACAAATGTATCCTGCAGACAGAAGCTATCATTTTATTTTATCCTATTTTAACATTTGTAAATCATATAGACTAAAAACTATCAAAACAAACAAAATCATAGAAAATAAAACTTATGAAATAAACAAATTAAGTCAAATAACAAAAGGAAAAATGGTAGAAGTTTATAGATCTCTATTGTATAAGAAGCCTTCCATGTTAGGATGATGTCCGAGGTCTGTAAGTGGTCCTCATATTCCTCAGAGGTGAATGAACATCGTCTTAAAGTTTCATTCAGAATTTGCTTAAACAGTTAAACGATGGAGTGTTTCCTGCCTCTGGTCCACTAATTGCTTGGATAGGTTCCAGCTGACTATGAAAATATGGATGGGTACTTTGTGGATTCCAGCTTAAGATTCTCATGAACATCTTTGCAGAAACTTGCATCTTCTCTGCAACAGTTCCTCTGAATATCATGACTCCAATAAACATTTTGGAAATGTTTACAAAAATCATGGCAAACATTTGCATCTGCAACATAAAATATGTATTTTAATGTGTTGCAGTTTGATCACAGTTTGATGTAAATTAATGAAAATTTATTAGACTGAAATTGATGTTAATTTTCAACAAACTGTATTTTTAAGTTGAAAGCATCATTTGGAATTAATTGAATAATAGAGATAAATGTGGCAGAGCTGAAAATGGATGGCTGTTTATTAACATAAATGGACACAACAGGACAATGACACATTAAGAGCAAATGGTTTTCAGTTGAATCTGACCACTGATGTCCATTAGTTGTGCATTAAGTGGTGTTTGGTGGATGAAAGGCCTTCACATAATTTAGCATTACGACTTGTGTCCACAGTATTCTGGGCGAGGCCAACAACACGCTGCTGGATCCGCCTTTAGTTGGACTCGGTTCAGCAAGACGGAGGAGCTACTAAGGATGGAGGTAAGAATATATCTATGATCATAAAAAGATTTTTCTTTTTGAACATAATTTAAGTCAATATGATAAACTGATAATGGATGCAAAAAAATTAATGAATACTAAAAAGAAAATCAATTAGTGTATGAGAGTTTAGACGTATAACTGGGAAATTCTTTGATTTGTTGCAGGCGTCAAAGGACTGCATGTCAGATCTGGAAAATGGTTTTACTTCCATTATTCAAGCTTTCCATAAATACAGTGGTGACAGACGCAAACTGAAGAAAGGAGAGCTTAAGGCGCTCATCAACAATGAGATGAGTCATTTCATAGTGGTGAGTTGTTGACTTAGAGCTTAACTTGTGCATTGCAACACTTTTCTGATTAAGTCGTAACATGTTAAACAGCCACGATGAGCTTGCATTATTTTTGCGTCCACACTTAACACCACAATGGCGCTCCTCAGAAAGAAGCAGGACATTAATAATGGATTTACTTGTGCAACACATCCCACATATGTAACACACATGGCATTTTGTTGTCATTTGCTGCTGCTGACTTTTAGTCTAGAGAAAATTATTCAACCCTTTCTGCAACTTTATGCTATTTTCTCACCAAACAGAAAATCCAGGACAACGAGACTCTGGATGAGCTCTTCGCCGACATAGACCAAAATGGAGATAAGGAGATCGACTTTAAGGAGTTCATTGCCCTCATAGCCATGATTACCTCAGCATTCCATGAGCTCCACGCAAAAGTCCATGATAATTAAAATTCCTGTTGGTTATTTATTTAATAAAAACATGTGGAAAACACAAAAAACATTAGATTTTATTTTTAATATGAATCATAATTAACTTGTATGGTAAATCATTGAAAATATTTAGTCTTAAAATGGTTTTGGAATAAAGCAGAATAACTAAAAAGAGGATAATCTTTAGGAAAAAAATGTGATTAATAAAAGGATGCAGGCTTGCTGGTGTGAAGGCCCTGAAGGCAAACTTGGCTGGTGTCATCCAGTTGCAGCTTCAGACTTTTAGGTGTCTGACTACATCAACAGCTACACCACAGACGTGTAGATGTGGACATCCACCATGCTCCAGATAAAGTTTACACACCTGCATGTGACTGTAACATCCAAACTGCTGCTATAACTGCTGCTATGTGCACATTGGCTGGTACTTCAGCGACCTCTTGTGGAAAATCTGTAGCAACAAATTAACAAATTAATCTTCCTCCTTTGGATGTCTGCGTGCAAAACTCTATCCCATCCTCTGAGTTCACTGTTCTCATCAAGACGGGACGTTTTCCATCTTTAGATTTCACGTCACTGGAATGTCACCGCCTCAGATTGCTTTCCATGAAATCCAGAATCTTTTTCCAAGCGTCTTCCTGGGCAACAGCGTGGGGTGCAGGGTGACCTCCCCACAGAGTGATCACTGCAGGAAAGACAACAATATTCTATCAAAACAAAGGGTCTCTAAGTAAATACAGCAGGACGTGTGGAAAAGTATTTTTGTAAGCTATTAATGCAGACAAAACTCACATTTCTTTGGTTTGACGGTCCACATGGAGGCTCTGGAATTTGGCGCGTAGGGCGGCTCAATCAGGTGACCGGCTCCAGGGTATGACAAACGAGTGAACAGATGGGATTTACCTGCAGCTTTCAGAGTCTTTTCAATCTGTAGATGCATTAATCACTTTTATAAAAACAGCCACAAACATTAAAATGAGAATGAGGTTTGACTGGTGTTCATGTCTTACGCAGTACCGATAACGTTTGATCCACATTATTCACTGAATTCTTAAAAAGATACTTTACCACATCTGCGTTCTCTATGCTTGAAGCGCTCAGATCATCTTCACCAATGATGTACATCAGTGGACAGCTGAGATTTTCTAGCTGCAAACACACAAAAGAACAAAGCCAATTAAGCTGCTACCACAACCATGCATGACTGTCCTTGTCTGCTCATAGTAAAGCAGGAGGATGTTATTTTGTCTGAAGCAGACTGGATGTGAACACGTCTTAGCTGATCCAATCAGAATTGTGTCAGTGTTTGACTCTTTATGTCATCATATCCAATGATTTGTAACTAAATATTACCTTCCCACATAATCAGCTATAGTGGGAAAGAGAAAAGACACCTCTGCTTGTGTTTCTTTCACTAATAGAACAAAAACGCATCACTATAGCGCCAGATGTGTGTTTTTTAGATGATACTTGCTCAGTTTTTCTACAATAAATGTGTTTTTGTTTGGGCTTAAACCGTCCACATGGGTACAAGACCACCTCTCGATGTGCATTCTGATCTCAGTGTCGCTCGTGTTTGTGATCATATCCATTCACAATGAATATTGATACAAAGTGTGAACAGCTTCGGCCTCATCACCTTGACGACACTTTCAGGGGGAAGATTGCCGGGCAAGAAAACCTCCTTGAAGATGACGTGTCCATCTTCATCATACGTCCAATATTTCTGGTACCTGAAAAAGCGAAACAGCAGATATTGTGAAGTCAAAGTGAATGGGAAGCGGAAACGGACTTCGTAATGCATTCCGGAACCAATTATCTGGTCGGTGTAGCACAGGGACAATAAAAGGCGACGCACAGTATCTTTGACAGCTCGCAATGAATGAAGTCTAAACACTCCCATCAGTTAGAAACTCGGTCCTTCCAGTAATCTGTGTAGATCTGAAGACATCTGAAAAAGCAGCCGGTAAGCTTTAAACACTGTTCAAAACTGTCCGTGTAGTTATAATATAGCATGCTAATGTTAGCTTAGCTACCTGACCAGCTGCTTTGACAGGACTCATTCATTTGTTTGTTCCATTCGGATGATGTTTGTTCTGTGATTGGGGTGATTTTGCATCTGTCTATGTTGTTTTGTAGTGGGTTTGGCCGAGATTCGCCAACATTAATTATTGATTAGAAATATTGACAAAACTGTAGAAAAGTGTTTTCCTAAAGAGAACATGATAAACTAATGTGTTACTAATGTAAGTATTTTATACCTATTTAAATAGAAAAGTATTTAATGTAAAATATTATAGTATTGATATTGGTAACATATTTAAATATTTAACTTAATTGAGAAACACGACCTTTTAAGATCTGGAACGCTATCCTTGTCTGTGGGAGGCAAAATAATTGCTGAAATGTCTTTTAAAGGTTACTTTTGTCATGTTTAAAGATTGTTATGACATAGTTTTTTTTACTGTGGGTTTGTTTAAAGGTTTTTTACCTGCATGCCATTCAGAATTGACTTTGACACTTTGGGAATAAAGAAGTTGTTGAAAGAAGCAAACTGATTGGTTCTTGATAAAGTCCAGCAAAAACACTGCGCAGATGAATCCATCCTCAAGTAGGGAAGCTGCACAAATCGAGGCATAACTTGACAGATATTTTATAGAAATTCTTGATTTAAAAAAAAAAAAAACCTCATCGGCAATAGGCCTGATTCAGATACATCACAAGCATCTGAAAAGGTTTTCACGAGCAGGAAATCTATGGAATAAAAGCTCTATACAGCTTCATCCAACTCAAGCAAAAAGTATTTTTATGTTTAATATGTCTGACAGCAACACTTCAGGAATCTTCTTTGGGGGGAAAAAATTGAGGATTTCATCAACTTCAGCAAAAAAACTTCATGAATCGGGAAATGTGTGTCAGAGTGGAGCCCAAGAATGAAGGACAGACACTGTGCTATCAAAAACAAACATGGTTCTGTGGACAATGGAGGGATTCAGATGGACCTTTAAACCACCGTCAGTCTTTTGCATTCCTTACAAAAGCACAGCAAAAAATAAACTTGCAAAAAAATAAATACAGGCACCTGTTGCTTAGTTCTGGCACCGATAGACTGAGCTGGAGAGGAAAGCTGTCCGGTGAGCTAATAAATAAAAACTATTTTTTTCTCATTTGGAAAAATCACAGAAGCGCAAAACTGTCACCTAAATAAAAGGAAAAAAAGGGATCGTATCACGTGACAACACAAAGTAAATGTTCTTGGAACGTAAAATATTAAAGCAAAATTCAATTTAGAGAAATTTTTTTCATCCAGCAGAAAAACAAAACAGTTGCACAGCTAAAATATAATCCACTTTCGAAACTAAAACTTAGTCTCAGCTCTTTATCATTGTAGAATTGATCAAATTCAGGTATTCAGTGAGCTGTAAACCACATTTTCTCTTTATATTGTCATATAACAGCAGGAGCATCCAACTCCGGTCCTCCATTACTGCTTTTGTGATTCAAAACAAACTGCCTGTGGTTAACTTCAACATCAGCCTGCAATTTGAAACAGGTGTGTTGCAGCAGCAAGACATCTAAAAACACTTTAGCTTGCAATTTAATGGGAACACTGGTCTTTCTCAGACACATACTTATCAAACAGTTCAGTCCGGCCATCTGCATCTACGAGCGACATCGTGCTTCCAACCGGGCCGTTTATACAAACCAAACAGGATGGCTGCAGCGGAAAACAAGGCCATGAAAACATTTTTCTGCAAACTTCTTAAAATTACTATTAAAATGTATCAGACTTTATATGTATTTTAAAACAGATACATTAATGTGGTGATCATACAGCAGGTTTAAAAGCTGATAGGAAGTTTGCGGCCTACTTTGACTCCGATATTTGTAGCCATGCGAAGCGTCACATAGCATCCAAAGGAGAGACCGATGATCCCAACTCTGTCTGCTGCAACCTGACGGTGAGCTTGAAGTAGATGGAATGCTGCCTGTCGAGTCACAAAACAGGACATAAAATGTTCAGGTAAAGATGAATAAAAGGCATCGGTTAAATTTGCTCTCTTTATTTTGCTTTGGAAAGCGTCTGATTATCAGAAATGATAAAGGATGATTTATTTCTCTAGATCAGGAGTCAGTAACGTTGGACCTCTTTGTCTCATGTGCTGCAATGTTTAATGTTTACCAGCTGCAAAACATCTGATCAAATTAAAATGGATCTCCAAATTCTTGCTGTTAGGTTTGACGCAGGCCTCTTAATTATTAATATGAGGCAAGTTTATTTGTATGGCACCTTTCATGTTCAAGACAAGTGCTTTACATAAAAACATCAAAAACATTACAGATGTTGGAAAAGAATGAGGGGAAAAAACCACAATAAAATAAATTAAAATATCATTAAAAGCAGATAAAAGTTGCCGTGCACATGTCATTCATAAGCACATCAGATAACAAGGCCTATGCCGTTGAAAGTAGGCTAGGTGTATCTACCCGAATGCCCCCAATCCATGAATAGACACAATACAATAATATAAAGCTGCACATGTTCAGTCCCAAAGCTCCACCTGGTGTAAAAACTTTGAACCAACCTGGAATGACAGGACAGGATTCACCCTGAGGTCATGACCTTTCATTTACGCTTGATTTGGGGTCCATGAGAGAAATAGTTCCAGAGATATTGGTAAAATTTGATTTTTGTACAGAAGAGCATATAATGGTGGGTTTCAGGAGACTGGCGTAAGAGGTGCAGGTTTGGTGAACCCTGCTCTATTTTTTACTAAAACATGGGTCAGAACATCTTTTAACACCTTGCTTACAATTATCTAATTACTAAATAACTGCTTTGAATGGAAAAAAAAGATTATTCTGTCCCATAACTTTAATAGTGATACTTGATAATTTTCATCTAGAGAACCAGTCGAAAGTTTGGACACACTCCGATGAGAAAGTTTGTCCCAACGTTACACTTTCCTGGCTTTTTCTGTACTTTCTTAAATGACGAAAAAATTTTTATAAAGATATTCCGCAGCTCATATTATGATCTCTAGTCTAACATAAAAGAGAAGGGAAAGGGTATGACAGCAGCTTAAAAAAGGCAAATTTAATTTGTCCTTTTGAATAATCTTTATTATCTCTCTATTATATTTTGCACCAAGAATAAAACTTACAAGCTTATTTTGCAGCTTTTTGACCCAATCACAGTTGTTTTAAAATGAAACACACTTTTACAAGTACAGCTTGGACGTTATCCTACCTTGAAATACGTGTCCCCAACGTTGACTTGGTTTGGGGGACCAGGTAGGTCTTTGTGACCAACGTAGGCGAGGGCCAGACTGGCATAACCCCTAGATGCAAACAAGGAGGAGCGATATTCTGGCAGCCCTCCACCCATTCCCCACAGATCCAGCATGGCTGGAAACGGGCCTGGCCCTGCAGGACAGTGTTAATAACCCATGAAGATCTCATGTAGCATAGTTTATGTATAGATTAGGCCTAAAACTCATTATCAATCAATGACTGCATTAACTGCTCACCAGGAGGTAAAAATAGCGTCCCTACAACTCCATTTTGCCGAATCTCTGTTCTCCTCACTCCAGGTGACATGTACCAGCGCTCGATAGCAACAGCTGCCAGCTCAGGGATCTGCCCTTCACTGGGAGAAACGTGACCCTCTAGTAAGGAGATGTTCACCATGTATGGCGTCTCCACATTCTTCTTCCTTAATCTATGAAGAAAACGAATCACTCAAAATAGTGCAGATGGAGTTTTATTTCCAATAAACACAAAGTTTCGGGCCTGTAACGTAGGACAAATAAGGATTCTTCTACGACCCATGTCATCGTTTGAGCCAAGACCAACTCTCGGCTGGCCTGCTTTCATCACCTGCCTTAAACCTTCTCTTCCTCCAGGAGCTGGCTGCATCGACCAGAAGAGTCCCATTGGCTCACGACCCAAATAAGAACCTCCGACCGAGGGATCACTGGCCACTGGGGAAAGACACGGAAATGAGGGGGGGGAAGCAACCGATTACAATACTTGCTGATAGATTTACTAAACAGTAAATATAAATATAAATTTAAGACTGCTTAAATCTTGATTTTAGCAGTTAGTATCTTTTATCTGGTTTATGTTTAGAAGTTTACATTTTTACATCGAATTGAAAACTAATCTTTTAGCCATTTACTTCATGTCAAATTCAGCATTTTCCATCAATCGATGAACTTGTTTTTTGTTTATTTCCATACTTTATATATATTCCTAATCACTTTGTAGAGTAAAATGATAATTAAAGAAATTCACGTGTTTCACCCACAGCAAATACATCCACCTTCGTTGGAATTGTAATGACCGAATGACTCCCACAGGTCTCCGTCGTCACTGTGCATCCGAGCCCATACTGTTACGGGGCAGTGTGGGGGCAAGAAATGCCCTTTGACGCTGATCTGTTCATCTACGAGGGGACGAACAGGAGCCACCGCCAATAAAGGAGCTTGTCTAGTGCGGCTGTTCCACCGAACTGCACCTGCAGAGTAAAATAAAATCTACTTGTTAGTAAGAAAGGCGAGACATGCGCCAAAGAACAGCTAAATGCACATCTGAGTCAAGCGGCAACGTTCGTTGGAAAAAAGTGAAGCCTATGTGGAAGGGCCAAAATTGCAGTTCCCTCCATCCACTAGTGGCTCTAAAGCAGAGTAAATTTCCATAAACTCCCACGTTAAATAGATCAACGTCACAGCAAAAAGAAACATGTTCACAGCCTGGTTCAAAAAAAACATTTTACTTCTTATAGGTCAAGTTTTAATTCATGACAACTGAGAGAGGTTTTTTATTTATATATAACTCATCTGTTTAGACATTATTTACTCTTGAAATACTGCATAATTGGGGATAAGTCCTTTTGATTGACATGCATTCTATATCCACAGGCAAGAAGGCAGAGCGTAGCAAACACGATGCTTTTAGCTGGTGCAGGTACTAGATCTACTCAAACCCTGCACCGTTCGATGATGTGACACTATGATTGGCTGGATGTTAAGTAAATGTTGTTGTTGTTCTGGACCAATTACAGAAGCAGTTTTTCACTGATGCAGGCTTGTAGTTATTTGCAGGAAAAACAGATGACTATTACAAAAATAAATAAATCCATAATTACCCATCGGAAGAGACTTACAGTCTGACATCACCTCTAAACGTCTCAAGAGCACAAGTTTATCATTTGCAGGGCATCGAAAAGTTACACAATATAATTCATGGTTGTGTGGAAGCTGGAGCCCATCCCAGTAATTAGTAGGTGAAATAAAAAAAATAAAATAACAAAATCTCTTGCATAACAAAATCTCTTTTGTATATTTTCTTATGTAATAGTTTGTATGTTCTATTTTCTCCACAGGTACAATTGCAAAAAGTTCAATATTGCGATAATATTTAAGTTTTTTTGTTTTGTCAACCATATGATGATAGATTGTACAATTAAAATTATCCATCCATCCATCCATTTTCTACCGCTTATTCCCAAACGGGGTCGCGGGGGGGCTGGAGCCAATCCCAGCTAC
>JBAMHX010000004.1:25051929-25066395 GCA_037177515.1 Pseudomugil tenellus
CGTGCGACCCGGGGATCGAACCGGCAACCTGCTTGCTGTGAGGCTGCAGTGCTAACCACCTCGCCACCGTGCAGCCCACAATTAAAATTAACTCAATTAAAAAAAAAAAAAAAAAAGTAATTAGCAGGTGAGATGCAGGAGACACCCTGGACAGGTCCCATGTCCATCACAGGGCAACACAGAGAGACAAACAATCACTCACACTCACATCCATTCCTATAGGGAGAATTTAGAGTGATCGATTAACCAAAAATGCATTTCTTTGGACGGTGGGAGGAAGCTGGAGGACCCGGAGTAAACCCACCCATACAAGTTGGTGTAGTGCTGACTACTACACCAACTACTAGCCCTAATCAAAGGTATACATTATGAAATACTGTTGCGTAGCCAGTTTTAGAATGATCCAGTTCAGGTGAGCGTTCCTACTGCACGTCGGACTCCACGGATGGTTTAGACTAAATAATCTACCTTGCGTGGAGACATACTAGTGCGACGACACAATTTAAACAGTGAAATATAAAAAAATAAACAACTATACCAGGAAGGTTTGTAGTTCCAGATCCGACCAGACATTACTGTTTAATCACCATGAAGATTGAACTGTGGAATTAATGGCAATGTTTGTTTTGTGCTTGCTTCCTTTTCTAATTGCATTGTGTGACACCAGTAGCTTTGCAATAACTGCACCATATTATTTTCTCTCTACTTAGCTACAGATGAAGAGGCCCCACAAAGGCCGCGTTTTGGTTGGATTTTATGGGGCTGTTTTCTAATGGAAACACACAAACATTGTGTACCCACCTCTACTGTCCTGAAAGGGGACATTAGGGACCTGGCTGCATTCATATGTCTAGCCCTAAAATGCTCATCCAATGTGGACAAAAATGACCAAATGATAAAAAATATAATTAGACACATCACTGCTTGTTTCTTTGTGGACATGGCTTTAATTTCAACAAGGCGCTGTTAAAGTCCAAACCTCTCGGTCCCCTGTGGTCTTTGGGAACCACTCTTCTATAGTCTACAAGGAAAAACAATCTCTTCTATCTCAGACTGTTATGCAGTTGCTGCTGTAAAGCAGCAGTTTCTCAGTATAAGAGTAGAATTACTCTTATAAAGTTATTGAATATGTCTTCTCACAATAAGCAAAGGTTTTCCAGATAAGCATTTTTGCAACACAAAGGATGAAATTTGAGCTTACCCAAAACGTGTCGAACATGGGTTTGTGTTCTGTTTACACATAGGCGTGGAATCATCTTTAGTTCTTCCAGCTGTCGTATCACTGTCCCAATCCCATGTGCTCTGAGCATTACGGCATCTCCCTGTAAACAGAGCTGAGTAAAGATCAAACACTACAATACACCAAGCACTTTTTCCATGTGTGTTTAGTCGCATGGGATGTTATGTCCTGGTCAATGGAGGTACAAGGGTTCTTCCAGCAGATTAAAAGGTGAACCGTACTCTTGTCTGCCTGAAACTTGCTTATGTATTAGAAATTAACACCGGATCTTTGTATAATGGTTTCAGGAGGTCTTTTGTACCAGCAGTCATCAGGCTGTTAAATCAGCCTGACAAGAACTATGTCTGAGAACCTCTGTTTATTTATAATAGTGTAATAGTGTAGTGATCATATTGCCTTTTATTTGTTCTTTTAGTGTGTTTTATGTAAGTCTGTGTGTGCTACTGGACACCTGAATTTCTCCCTTGGAGATTAATAAAGTTTCTTTCTTTCTTTCTTTCTTTCTTTCTTTCTTTCTTTCTTTCTTTCTATCTATCTAATGTAGCTTTCAAGCAAAGGCTTGCTAAACAGTTTAAAGGTTAAACTTCAGAAACTTTAACTCTCGTTAAGAGTTAAAGTTTGTGTTCAGTGAATATATTTTTTAAATTTTTTCCAACTTTAGATTTAGTTAAAGACTGAAATACACCATTCCTTAATTTAATCACATTCATTTAACTGCGTCAAAGTGTTTCTGATAAACAAGCTTTATATAGATGGAAGATTATTTAGTTCAAGTGAAGATGGACAATAACAAGGGACTTTGTTGAGATGTGAAACGTTTACAATGACTTGAAATGTCCTGAAAACTTGGTGGAAACTGAAATAATGGCAGACAAAAGCAAACAAAAATAAAAAATCCTTCTGCAGACAAAATACAACATAATGATAAAATAATAGGAACTAAATAAAGCAAATAACAGGAACTGGGATATGCCTCATGGCTGTTCCATGTGAAACCCGCAGAAGACTCATCATAAACAGTCTTCATGAAATGGTGGCTGGTAAGAACATAGACATATAATCTATCTATGGGCAAGAAAGCAGGAGGAGCAACAAGCAGAAATGTTTTGGTTCTACTGACCTGAAAATCAACTGCAATGGCTCTTATAGAGTAATTAATTAAGTATTTTAAATGACCTGGTTTAAATACAGTATGTATGCGGGAGTCAGGAGAGTTTCCATCCATCTGTAGAAAACGGTGGAGGCTTCAGCAGAGTGGACTTTTTTCCACCCACATAGATATTGATTTATATTAACACATGATGTGTCATGAAATCTAAGCACCCATTTGTTCATTTTCCTGGCTACACACACCAAACTGCATTTGCAACATTTTTCCGTTTCTAACAAGAACTTTGAGCTTTGACTGGTTGTAAAGCTTTAATGTGGACTTACCGCTGCGCGAGCAGGCACGCGAACAGTTTCTGCAAGGGAGGGTGCAGCAGACCGACAGAAAAGATGTTGGGAACACCGCTGGTTTAAGGGGAAGAGGAAGAGTGTATGGTCAACACTTGGACTTTAAATCAGTCTTTCCCCACTACTTTTTTTTTCCCTTTTTATTATGTTTATTTGCAATCAACAAACCTGCTTGCACGTGCAACACCGCTGCCAACTGGGCTGGAGGTCGTTTCTTACTCAAAAGAAGTAATGCACATGCACAACCTTTCTCTTAGTTTAGAAAAGTTTAGAACAGTGTTGTTGTGCGGACTAGCTCCTTGTGCGGATGGTTTCCTAAATATGTTTCCTCACAACGGTATCATGCAAGTTTATTATATTTAATTTTATTCATATTTTGAGGGGCGTTTATTATGCATATAAATGTTGTAACTATGTAAAAAACTTTGTGTTGCTGTTTAGTATGAAAAGTGCTTCATAAATATAATTTGATTGGATTAAATCTAGTCCAATCAAAG
Source organism: Pseudomugil tenellus (assembly GCA_037177515.1). NCBI lineage: Eukaryota > Metazoa > Chordata > Actinopteri > Atheriniformes > Pseudomugilidae > Pseudomugil > Pseudomugil tenellus. The sequence goes on from JBAMHX010000004.1 coordinate 25,055,122, forward strand.
CCTCTTTCAGGAGGTCTCAATGTATTAGGCTTTCGCTCACTTAATGTTACAGTTACAATAAATAGTTTGAAGAATTTCTTGTTGAAATGTGATAATATGTGGAATAATATCCCAAATTTCTTATTTAAAAAAATTAAGTGGTCTGAAGTTCCTATCAATCTGCCCGTATGCTGTTGGAAAACTTCCTATAAAGCTATCAAATTTCCATAAACAGGTTCTGTTATGTTGATCTCTTCTTTACAAGCACAACTATTCCCCACACAGGTTCTTTCTATGGAACAATGCCTATCAGATACAAAGGCAAGTCATTCTTCTAGAAACACTGGTTTGACAACATCCTAGTTGTGAGACAACTCTTCAACAATGATGGTCAATTACATTCATTTGAGGAACTTAAGAGCAAATATAGTGTCTCCATATCCCACGATAAATATAACATTGTAATCAAAGCGATTCCATCCGGTGTCATTGCTTTATCACATTACGAAGCAAATATACAGACCTCTTTTAATATAACAAACGTGTTAAAGTAAATGGAGTTTCCATCTCTGATAAGAAATTTAACAATGTTTTAATAATAAAACTCATCATTACTAAAAACCACTGCACCTGCCAGATACAGATGGCTAGAACAGACACTAGATGGTAAAACCTGGAACACTGTATTTCTCTTTCTTATAAATTTGTTTGCCTAACAAAAAAACTTTTCTTTAAAGTTGTTAATAAATATTATCCTGTTAATGGTCTAATTTATAAATACATACCTGGTGTAGGTGATAAATGCAATTTTTGCCAAAATGACTGAAACTCTAAATTCATTATCAACTTATTGATTATTTTAGGAAAGTTTTACTGACATAAATTGAAATTCTCGAATAAATTGCCCTTTTTTTAAAAAAAAATATCCAAAGTCTTATTTTAATACAATCCAAAAACTGAAATCAAATAACTAATAATAAATAATTCGTGCAAGCTTAATAAATACATTGTTGTTTAAAACCTCTTGTAACAAATTTGTGTTCTGTTTATCTCATTATTTTATGTAGCTTATTTTTCTTGTCATACCCTCTATATATGTTATTTTAAACCATCATCTATATGAATACACCCTGTAACAATTTATATCTTTTATCATTGTAATATCTTTTGAAAAACTCAATAAAAAAAAACACATGTCCTATTTTACTTCCGGTACAGTGCCAACCCCAATGAAGAGAAAGTACTTCCGGTTCACCTCTGAGACGTCTGTGTTGTGAACGTTGTGAACAGAGTTTAGCTACCACTCTATTGAAACATCTACCGTCTTTTGTTTCATTATAGCTCAGCAAAGGTTTGATGACTGTGAACGTCTAAAGAGATGCTAGCATTTAATTCTGGTATGCAACGTCTTTCTGATTACTTGAAACAGTTGATGCTAAAACATGCTAATGTTATTGTTAGTCATTCTCCACGTCACTGAAGTTTGATACGACAGACATTTTAATTAGCACTACTGTGTATGTCTAGGTTTCATGCTTTAAATTAATAATTTGTATAGTTTTATGTAAAGGAAAAGCCTTTACCTATAGAGTGAAGCTAAGTGACTTTTCTCAGAGTATTAGTGGACAGCTAGCTAGCTGCCTTTGAGCTCACTTAGCTATTTTTATCCTAGCTCGGAAGGTGGCAAAAAGCTTGAAGAACCCAGCAACAGTTATCAATTTTTAACATTACAGATCTTACTTGGTGTACCTAAGTGATTATATGCTGTTTGATTATTAGCCATTTTTGAAATAATATTGCCTGTAGTAAAACCCAAACTGTAAAGTATTTTCATGCCTATAATGTTATTTTGTAGATCTTGAGCTCCTCTACCGGTCACACTGAATGGGCCAGCTGGGGCCACTCGGGACCAATTGTTAAGATCTTTTTGGCCTGTGTACGTCAGACAGAAATGGCCAGCAACTTCCGCAGCTACATCTGGGACCCAGTCCTCATTGTTTGTCAGATTGTGTTGATGCAGTGTATCTACTACAGCTTCTTGGGGTTGTGGTTGGCTGGAGTGGACAGCCTTGTGCAAAGTAGTCGGTCACTTGATCAGATCTTCAGCTATGAAGTAAGTTTAAAATTGTGCATGTGTATCTGTTTCGGCATTTCCTGCACTGAAAACATTTGTGTTCTTGTCTTTCTAGGTGCTTGGGTTTGCAACAGTGCAGGGCAGGCTCTCAATGATGGCATTCATCTTGAATTCTCTCACCTGGTGAGAAATGTGTACAATTTACTTTCTATGAGCAGAACGTTTGTTTAGTTTTGATTATTTTTTTTTTTTGTTGCTTGGTTTTAAAATTTACTTTGCAAATTATCATTTTATTAAAGCAACCTTAGAAAAATTTGGATATTTTTAACACAAAAAGAAACTCATCAATAGCACTAATAGTATACCGTTGCACACCTTACCAGACAGTACAAACGATATGAAAATGTGGATTTTTTTCATGGTCAGGACTTCTGATCGCTTCTGAAATAAAGCACACATAAATAACACAGCATTTCTATGTGTAATTATTCCCGCAGTGCTCTAGGTTTGTGGTTCTTTATCCGCCGTGGGAAGCAGTGCCTGGACTTTACTGTCACCGTGCATTTCTTTCACATGATTGGCTGTTGGATTTATAACGCTCACCTTCCCTCTGCGCTGTCTTGGTGGCTCGTCAATATCGCCTGCATGGCGTTGATGGCTGTTATTGGAGAGTACTTGTGCATGCGGACTGAGCTCAGGGCCATTCCAGTCAACACTGGACCCAAATCTAATTTGTGAATTTCCATTTTGTTTTATACAAAACTGAATGTTTGTGGATAACTTCTGGTGAATTCACTCAGGAGGGTTTCCACGGTCGACAACAGAACATCTGTCCATGTGCATATTGGATTGTTATTTCACTTTTCATTAAGTGATCTACAAGACTATTTATTTATAGCTGCTTAATTAATGTTGGAAAGTATTAAGTGTATTATATGGAAATGGAAAATGTTTTTTAATGTCTTGAAAGAAAATTTCTAAATGCAGAATCTAAGAGCTTTATCTGTAGCGAATACATTCCTTGAACTTTATACATTTAAACCCTTTTCCTCTCCTTGCAGTGCACGTGGTTATCAAACACTTTACCATAATAAAATTTTTCTTTTTACATTTTTTCTTAGTTGCTTGTAAACTGGAAACAAATGTATTGTTTGAACAAAAACACTGGTTTTACAACAATATTCTATAATTGTTTGTTGTTGTTTGTTTTTTTTTTTTTTTTTGCTTTGTAATATTAATCAATAGTAATAAAATCAGACAGCTTTGCCTCTTTGGATGAAATTTGTCCATTCATTCTGTTCAAGCTTTTGCCTTTTCTGCAGTTCATGTGTGTTTCTGTGATTTATATATGTTGTTAAGGTTTGTCACGCAGTAACTCTTCCACTGATGTCACACTCTGTCTGAAAATCACTGCTGAGGAGGATGTTGAAACCATGGTTCTGGAAGCGGCTCCTAATGTAGAGATTTTTAGTAAAACTCATTAATTTTTATACCACTTAATCCTGGACAGGTCGCCAGTCCATCACAGAAAAATTTGTATTTGAGCAAAATTAAAGGCGCGCTGCTTTACGCTGGCTGCACCTCAGAACAGTCATTACCTGTTTGGTTTTGGACGTATTGGAAACTTGAATTTCCCTCCGGGGATTAATAAAGTATATATTATTATTATTAAAACTTACTGCATGTAACCAAAACCTTTAGAGGAAGAGAATGGAAACCAGCAGAAAGTTTGCCTTGACTGAAGCAAACAGGATATAAAGATTAAAAAACTATTAGTGAAAACACTGGTATGTCCTGTGGAATTGCCAGTGTTGGATTGACTAACATCGGTATAATTGATGGCCTAATAGTCCTGGAAATAATTTAATTATTTGTCTGTCTGTCCGTCCGTATGTATGTATCATATATTCATGGAATATTCTTGGACAGGAAACTAGTTAAAAAGAAATATATTAAATTGGCCATCATGCTTCACGTGTCAGAGACAGGTTCTCTAATGAGGCGTACGTCCTCACTTCTCCAAATGGTTTCCACTCCAGGCCATGGTCCCTATTTCTCCCACCACTGCCTCTGCTGGAAGCATCCAGGTGGAAAAAAGCAGATGGGTGAGCAGTAATGAGTAGAAAAAAGGTAGTTGGTATCCTCATTAGCGATACTCTCCTTAAAGGAAGAATAAAATAGAAACAATGTCATTAATGAGTTGTATTTCATGTGGCTTAGTGCAATGAACAAACGCTCCAGTGTTCTCTTGCTTAGCGTCTCTAAATCTGTTATGTGTAATTTGCTGAGTCGCTGTTACACATACACACATGCAAAGTATGTTTTTAGCCTCTGTGATTTATTACAAACACCTCTCCAGATATTGCTTTACAGAATCTTGTAAACAGCGTGTGCATTAAATGAAAAACCACATAGATGCTGAACATCTCCAGACATTCAGCTGTATTTTCATGTTCAAACTGCTATTGGAGTCCATTTATAAGGTATAACGCTTATTTACCAACAATTCCATGCTTTTTTAACAGTATATCGGGGGGGGGGGGTAAGTGTTTTCTATGTAATTGTATTATCCATGCTTTGAAGACATCACCACTGGTTTTGTATTTTCACTGTCAGGCACACAAGGGATTACATCCTAATACTTTAAATTCTGAAATGAATAAACAACTTTAACAAACATGCTCATCGGGTTACAAAGTGGGGGGGTGGAGGGTCTAAATAATTTGTATATCAAAGAACGCTGTCACACAGCAGAGTTACCCTAATTTCATGCACAGATCAGGACCACTTTCTCCAAGGTGAAATTACAGCTGTCTACTTTTCTGAGGCGTTGCACTAATATGATCATGCATATGTGAGAAAATATATGACAGAAAGTATTCAGGAGTACACACCATTTACATTTGCAAATACTTATTAGGACCATTGTTGTTAATGTAAATACGCAAATGAAAAAAAAAGTTTTGGTAAAAACACACAAGGTAAACACATTTTTGATAAACACTTATTTTCATTTCCTGCTTATCAAAACGATTGTTATTATTTTATAAGCAGAGCAGAAACACATTAAAGTAATACCTCATGGTTAAAACTGCTTGATTTATTTGTGCCAGACATGGAAACGATAGTTACTTCGCTACAAAAGGCAGCATGTCAACTAGTTTCAATTCACTTGTGTTTATTTTAAATGTGAAAATTATTTTTAGGTTTTTAAAAGTATGACTTTGTAAAGTATCTCTCAGCAGGAGTAGTTGTGGTATTAGTCATAAAAGTGGTAGTATATTTCCTTCTGTATATATTGATAAGAGCACTTTAAGTTTAGAGTATCAGTTTGAAAAGCTCAGATGTTAAATTATTCAAGGTGTGAGTCTTTTGATACATGAGCTCCTCTTTAAAATCTTTCAGAAAAGTTGTTTGATTAACTCCCCACAGAATTCCCGGTTCTCCAATCTGACAGATGACTACTACAAGTAATCTATTACATCTTTTATGTAACTGTAACCTTTTAAAAAGAAAAACTTGGCTTGAAAACAGTTTGTTCAGTATGACTATCCAACTTTTTAGCAGTTAGGAAGAGACAAGGGAAAGCCAGCTCCAGCACCACAACAACTTCTGAAGAACTGCAGAATATTTTAATTAAGAATAATATTGGTCATTAAAGACATTAGCTGCTTTAAAAGAAATAAACATGCTAAAGTCTGTATGATGAGGTATAGAAGTTTATCCATCCCGCATGAAGATAACTTCAATTTAGCTGAAACTGCAGTAAAATATGTTGATTTTCCTTCAGGATCATTCTGGAGGTTGTAGTTTGTGTTGCTATTGACTGATGTCTTGTGTCAAAATGACAGATTTATATATTAATTTGTCTAATTAAATCCCTTACTTATTAATTATAATTATTATAATGATAGTTATTAACAATAAATAAGTATTCATAATAATAATTATTGTATTAAAACAAAAACTACTACAATTTTGAATTTCCCTCTGGGATGAATAAAGTACTTTTCATTTTTCGTTGAATTCATAATTCATCTTCATCAGCGTGAAGAACCATACTGACATCCCGTAAAATATATTGCGTTTTCACAGTTTTCACTGTAGCTGTGCTTTATCAATACGATGCAACGTCATCATTCTGGTCCCAGAAATATTTATTTGTGGTTGTTTATTGAAATAAACAACAATAATAAGAAACCTCATTTTTTGTACCATAAAACAGATTTGTCTCTAAAAAGCCAATGGCATGTAGCTGAGTGTTCCTGATCATCTTCATCGCAGGTGTTCTCACACAGTATGTGATAGAAATCCCTAACAATGTCCAGCATTCACACTTCACATATTCTGTTCACACGAATGATTATTAAAGTCAGATTTAACTGGGTCGTGCGGGTTTTGTTGGCTTTACAGCAGCTGTGTCGTATTAACCAGAGGCTGAGGTGTTGTAGGGGTAAACGATTCTATACGAGTTGCAGAGTGTCGGGGATATAATGGTTTCATCATGACAGCCGCTGGATATCCTTCGTGTGAGCGAAATAACTCGGTTTTCACAATTAGAATTTGATACTTGGTGTATAGGTCAACGAGGCGACGACATGCATCGAATTTCAGCATTTTGGGATTTGTGGTTTCCTCACTAGGTGGTGCTTTTCGTAAAAAAAAAAAAAAAGATTTTTGCTTAACTCTCTGGAACTATTTAGAATTTGATACTCAGTATACCTGTATAGATTCCCAAGAAGATGATCTGTATCAAATTTCATGATTATTGGATTTATGCTTTTCCACCAGGTGGCGCTTTATTCATGAACAATCAGATTTTTGGCTATAACTCTGGTACCAGTTGTCTCATTGACCTTAAATTAAGTGCAAATGAAAGGTCATGACCTAAGGATGCATGCCGTTCTGATGTCATACTGGGCTGGTTCAAAGTTTCCACACTAGGTGGAGCTTTGTGACTGAAAATGTGTGTCTTTATATGATTGTATTGTGTCTATTCGAAGACTGGGGAATAGGAGCATTGGGGGCGTTCGGGGATATATACCTAGCCATCGCTTCCGACGGCGTACACCTTGTTAAGTTCAACACATTCCTGTTGCCTTATAGTTTTTGTAATATTATTGAGAGCAATTGGATATATTGCTATTTTTGCTGAAGTGCCCTTTTTATTTTCCTGTATAATAGATAATTTATTATTTAAATTGAACTGTAATGCATCTATACAGTACATTAAGACTCACATACTGAAACTCTTAATCAATTAAACATTTTGACATATTTTCTAATTTTTAGGGGTTTTCTCCTTATTTTTAATAGAAGTACTACTAAAGACGTACTAATTTAGAGGATGTGAAAATGCAAATGCATTGAGATGTGCAAATTTGTCTCTGATGACTGAAGCGGCCGAAATATTGTCAAGCATATGCCTGTATTGCTGCAGTGAATGCATTTGCTCAATGGAGTTTATAAACATGAAACAGCTTGCTCTATTAACCTAAGTCTAACAATAAAAAGTAAACAAAGTAGTCTAATTTATCTTGACTTCAAAATAAATCTTTGTTGGTATTACAACTTGATAAAATGTTGACTGTAACAAATTACAACACTTGAACACTGTGTTAATTAACGTAAAATTAAATACCAAAAATTCAGTAAAATGAACATATAGCTGAATGTTTGTAACTGTGTTAGCTCATAAACCAGAAGCATGAATTAAATTCTGGTTTGTTGAAGGAGTTATATGAATCCAACTAGTCTAAAAATCATAGTTGGTAGAAAAAAGGACTCCTGTGCATTGACCTATGCTGTTTACCCTGCTGTTTTACATTTTGATTCAGTTTGACTGATTTAAACAGGTACATGCTAAGCATAACAAAACGTAACAGGTAAAACGGTAACAGGCAATAGATTAATGATATTTCTTAATTCACACAGCCACGGTTTTTGTTGTACCAGTTTAACTAGATGAACAATGCACTTTGGTACAAGCACCAAATAAACTTTTAATTCATGCTTTTACCACAAGCTGGGCAGAAAGATGAAACAGCTAATGGGCGGTTCGCTTAGCATTGCTAAAACAGTGGAAAAAGGAAGCAAACAGCTAATCTGACTGGGTCTACGTAAAGAAATCAACCCAACAGCAACTCTAAATATCTACTTTTATCTATTTGTTTTTGTACAAAAGTGTAAAAATGACAATTTGACCTAATGTAAGTTTTTTGTAGTGCTGTGTGCTAGTCAAAGCTAACACACTTTTAAGTGTAGCTTCTATTGGAAATGTTACGATTACTACCATCCACTTCCCAATATGTCAAATTATTCCAGCAGCAACCACGATGCACTGAACCAATACACAAAACGTGGTGTACACAGTCAGATTAACACCTCTGTATTGCACCGATGCTTCAGATTGAAGTCTTGGGGTTGAATATTCACAATGAAAAACATGTTACAAGTTAACGTGGCTTGTTTTAGATTGTGCAGGTAAGGTATTTGTGATACAGTAATGTGTCCTCCCCTTTGATATTAGTTAGAGAGCCACAGGTGTGTACCTTACATGGAAAACAATGTTTACTTTTATATACCTGGATTGATTTTTTTGGAAGATTTCAGACATTATTAATCAAAACAGATAGATTGATTGTCTTGCCACAGACGTCCATAGCTCTCTGTCAAAAATAATTATATCCTTGGCTTTAAGTTTGTGCTCAGGAGGACTGAAACTCATGATATAAACCCCTTCCTAAACTATCTATTCAGGCTCCTCAGTTTGGCCCTACTATGGCCAGCATCACTGGCAGGGTGAGGGCAGCTAGAGGCAACCTCAGGCTGGGAGAGCCGCTGGGACTGCACAGGTCAAACAGACTTCCCTGGAAGCGGATTTTCCTGGAGTCCTGCCTCAGAGTCTCCCAGATGGAGCTGACTTCCTCTTGACAGTCGGACAGCGCTGTCAGGGCACACGTGTGGAAAGCTTCCCAGTGGCTGTGACAAACAAAGCAACATTAGATTACAGTAGTGTGCATCACTATAGTCTGTATTCACCTCCAAAACAGCATGTGCACAGGGTGATTGACTGGTTTGCCAAATCAAGCAAACAAGCGCTTTAAGCACTGCAAGTCAAACTGAGCTTTAATTACCATGGTAACTGCAACTGAGAGTGAAACAATATCTCAGATGATAATGCAAGTGGGCAATTTCCAACAGAAGGTTTAAGTGTAAATCTTTGTTTTCGGTACAGTGTGAGGGGATTTTAGCGTGTGTGCAGACACAATGACAAAGAAAACGTCCCTGGAATTTCATTACTGCTGCAGCAGAGTCATAAATTATGTAGTACAATGGCTCAGAGTCTCAGCATCATTCATTTCTCTTGTCTCCCACTGAGATTATAGCATCTGCTCTATTCTCTCCAGTATTTTCTTATTAGATCATTTGCATTCAGACACAGCTACACATTTACTGTGAACATCTTAGGATGCACAGGTGACTGTTGGCCGCTCATTCTTATTACATTACTGTCACCTGCACACCGCTGCCACTCCCCTCTGACTGGTCACGTTCTCCTGGTAGTTGTCCATGCTCTCTCCCAGCTCCAGGACACATTCAGAGAAGTCTTTATAAACATTCTCACAATTCACATCTGCAGGGTCTCCTGGCACAGTAAGGGACAGGAGAACTGCAACACACAAACAGAAGAATTTCTGTAACAAACTCGCCACACTTTGCCAATTTGTGAGCTACAAACAGACAAACTGACAACAGAAAAAACCCTCCTGCAATTATATGTAGTAAAAATGTCCACATGTAAATTTCTTTGCTGTATTTTGAGATTTTCATTAAGTTTATTCGTCTTGTATAACAAAACTTCTCAAAGTCTGATCAGATTTCATAAACAAAAAGCATTTGTGCATACACTACAAAAACTGGCTTTAAAAAAATGTGAAAAAATTTGGTTAATTGTCCTTGAAATAAGATATAATTTCTTGTTCTTTTGGCAGATAATTTATCTTATTTCAAGGAACATTAACCTGTCAAGAATTCCTAAAACCAGTAGAAAAAATCATTTAAAAACCTACTAAGTAAGAATAAATATCTTATGTTTAAAAAAATAAGCATATGTCTCCTTGATTTAAGATGTTTAATCTTAGATTTTAGTTTTTGCAGTGTATGAAGACCTCCATTTAAGATATTTCTAAATTATTAATTATACCATCCATGCAGAAGTTAATAATAAATTGTTTTTACACATTAAGTGTTGTAACGTAGCCTAACATGTTTAAAATTCACTGTAAAATGCAAAACACAAACATTTGACGTGTTAAATATCAGTAATGGTGGCTCTGAAGTTACAAACCAATGTCTAATTTTACTAAGATTCCCCACTAAGCAGACTGTAGAAAGACAGGAATGACGTTGCTGTACTACAGTAAATTTGGGCAACGTACAGATCTCATAACCACCAGGCTGCCGGATGGAGATAAATAAAGATCCAACAGCGACAGTATGACAATCTAATGCAGATATGAAGAAAGATGCAGTAAAAACGGCTCACATCATTACTGAAGCATAAAAGGAGTTATTTTACCAAAGGCAAACACAAGTATCCCTCCGATCTTCGTCGACATGAATAATCCCATATCATCCCATTTCCAGCCCGGCGGAGGGCGCGAGCTGCTGGGTGAGAAGAAATCCGGTCGCTGAATCCCAGTTAGCTGCCCATTTCTGGCGCGAGTCTGTGTTTAATGATCAGCGACCATGAAGGCTTGTTAGGTGTGAAGCTTCTTCACAGTCGTGCCCCCCCTCCCTCCCCCCTCTGCTCCGGCCGAGTGCTGACGTTACCTGCCCCCCCGCGCGCGCGCTGAGATCATCGTCCCCCCTTCAGCACCGGACAGCTCTCACCTCCCCGAGCAGGATCCAACGCGCGCCGCCGCTCCATCACTCCCCAAGAACAGGGACCCCCCCCATATTGACATCTGCATTCCAAGATTGACTCGATATTGATCCATATTTTCCATGCAGATCACTTAATTCCCAGACTGGACAGACTTTAATATTGTTGACCCAGTATAGAGTCACATACCAGTCAGACGTTTGAACACAGTTTTTCATTAGACTTAATGGGAAGGTGTATCCAGACTAACTGGTAAGTGGGAAGGTGTATCCAGACTAACTGGTAAGTGGGAAGGTGTATCCAGACTAACTGGTAAGTGGGAAGGTGTATCCAG
>JBAMHX010000004.1:25066715-25077467 GCA_037177515.1 Pseudomugil tenellus
GAATTTAACTGGTAAGTGGGAAGGTGTATCCAGAATGTAACTGGTAAACGGGAAGGTGTATCCAGAATTTAACTGGTGTCTGAGTTCTTCCATTCATCCCTGTTTTCTCATTCATTCATTTTTCTATCTTACTTAATCCAACTCAGGCTCCCAGAAATCTATTTTAGCAACTAGCAGACAAGAGGCAGGATGCACCCTGCCACCTGCTGCCCCACGTGTTCAGGATGAGGGTTGAATTAAATTGTTTTTATTTAATCTATTGATGTCCATAGCCAGAAAAGTATTGCCTTCTTTTTTGTTTTACTTTGTTTTGATGATTTTTTTTAACTCATTAATTATCATATAACTCATTTCTTTTAACTGCATTATAACTGGACTGCATTGAGTTGGATGGTGTCTGTAAAAGTGATTGAGGTGTGAAATAATCCCATTAAACTAAATATGAACTAAATATTTAACTTTTGCAAGACTAGATTATTAATTTTCATGTTCACACCTAAATAAAATATTTACATGTTTAAAATAACATTAAAAAAGTGTGGAGACAATTCTCCTTAGATCTAATGGAAAAGGATCAATACTTTATATGGGTAGCCTACTGCAGCTTATTTCTAACATACAAAAGCCTTTTTAATGTATCCAATTTGTATTTGTGATGGGTGTTAGAGCATGTAAAATATAACAGCACTGTCATTTTATGTTATAAGTGAAGCTTCACTAAGTCTTAAATGTTTAAAAGATTTCAGTCATCTTTTAATTCATTATAAACTCACTATTCAAATGGAAAACCACCCAGGACACAACAGTACAGTAAATACTCAGAAGGTTCCCAAAAGTGTGCAAAAATTACGCAATTTATCCTTTTAATTTTTTCTAAAAAAAATGGTTGTTATGACAAATAATGGCTAAAAACCTGAGTCTTTCAAATCCTGGAAAAAACCTGAAGATTTCCAGCAGCCTCTAATGATGGGGGCAGCTGTAGGTCAGGAGGTAAGAGTTGGGGGTTCGATTCCCTGACACTGAACCCCCGTCCCAAATGTAAGTCACTTTGGATAAAAGCGAATAGAGAGGAAATGACACTATAAGAAGCCTGCAGAAACACTTTATTTTAATGCTCATTGTGCTACAAGCTGCCATCGCTACTTTCAAACAAACTCCTTAAAAATAAATGTTTTCAGACCTTTGACATGGTTAAAAGCAGAAGATGTTCTTTTAATAAACATCACATTTTTTTTGGAAGGGCACCACAAATACAGTGCAGACGAAGCACCATAATGCGATTACAGAGAAGACAGAAATTAACCTCATTCCACAAATGAAATACTTTTGGTTTAAAGTCACAGATGTCATTTTATCCTGAAAATTCAGGTAAAAGAAAAACAAAAACAAATAAAAACAACACCAGACTCACAATTCTGACTTCACAGCATTCATGTGGATGAACTTTGCCCTCTTTAAAGGAACAGTCTGTACCGCAGCTTCCTAATTTAACTACTTGTTGGTGTTTTAAAAACACTTTTATATGAAACCCTGTTAGTGTTTGAATGGTTATGCCTTAATGACAGCAGCAGACTCCAGGATGAGTAAGATATCCATACAGTCATTTTTAACTCATTGCTCAGACTGAAAACTTCCAAAAATGTTGATCTGCATCCCGTAACGGGAAAATCTGAAAGTCCGACGGACAGTAATGGATGGAGGTAGGGAGACGTTTACTGGTCAGCCCCAGCTGCCCTTTTGGTTCGTTTCCTTGGAGACGTTTTAGGAGAAGCCTTACCTGGAAGTAAAGGAGGGAAATATCAGATACGGAGTAACGTTTCTGCTTTATTTTGATGGAGAATACATGAAAAACAGAACCTCATCAAACATGCACAGAGAATGTAATGTTGAGGCTAATAGCTGAAAATGATGCAGGCTGTTGTTACTAGTGACAGATGGAGATAAAATGAGCATACTCATGGCATTGAGAGTCTCTTGAGGAATCCAGCTGATGTCGACATCATTAAGTCCAGTGGTGCCCTTCTCTATTTTCAAAGAAATCCTCTTCCTCTACAAAACACACAAAGAAAAAAAACCCCATAAAATTTTACCCAAATAAAACACCTGCCTTTGTGTACACTGCTGTTGACCTAAAAACAAATAATTCTTTCCATTAGAAATAGAGCAAAGGGTAAGATCGTCCTGTTCTAGATAGTTTCTACTAGAATTGGGTCAAAATGGAAGACACATACCGTCCTCGACTCCAGAACTTGGTACATCCCAAAAACTACCAGGGCCACCAGTCCGACAAGAAACACGTACATGAACATTCTGCGAATAAAACACATTTATTTGTCAAGCCAGTAAACATATGCGACTGCTCCTCATCAGCATCTCAGAGAACAAACATTAAAAGCACGAAAGCTAATCTAAGAAAACTACCGACTGCCTCAAGATTTTAAGGACTTTTTGCTTTGTTTGTCTAATTTGTGTGTGACAGTCTGTGCAGTTTGCACCAGCAGCACAATACAGACAGCTAATTTCCCAGTGCCAATTTCACACCTCCCTCTAAAAATGTTTTTACATTTGCTGCAGAAGCCAGAGAGAGCTGGTGCCGAGAGGCCTCAGTGAGAGCTGGATAAGGATTCTTACGTTTCTCCATCCAGTCCCTCTTCCCGCTCAGTGATGGTGACAGTCTGGTTATAAATGGCGGTCTGGAACACGCTACCCTGGTGAAAGAGAAAAAACATTTCAATTAAACAAATATAAGTTTCAGATGCTCAAGATTATTCATGTCATAAATCATTTAAAGTAGTAATTTAGCACCTTGCTGTAAAATGCTGTACACAAAAACAAGACAGAATATATCATGATAAACAACTATTTTTCAGAAAAAAGTCATGTTTTTCTCCCATTTCTCCCTTATTTAACCATACCTTGCATAGTTTATTGTTTTATACACTGATTTTTTTCTTGCTTAAATTTACATATTCTTTAAATCTATTTTTAGTGGTGACTAAGTTAGATTTTTTTTCCACTTTAACATTTTTTAAATAAATTTCTTGTTATTGAAACTATACAAAAGAAAAACTGTCAAAAACTCTGTTCTTCATTTCTACTTGAAGATGATGCTATTAATAGAGATGTTCAATATCATCTGCATTCCAAGATTAATCAACCGATATCTGCATTAAAATGTCATTTTAGACATGATCTGTAACTTTTCCATAACATGTATATATTATTTGTGAAGCTCTTCAGCTACATCTCCTCTGACTCAAAATGAGAAAACATAAGAGATGTCATACACTGGTTTTATGATATTGTTGTTTAGGACAACTCGGAAAAAAACCCATAAAAATCAGAAGAGTCATGAGGTACAAGCGCATATAAAAGTCATTTTCTTAAGTTAAAGTAAAACTATTTGTAGTTTAATTTAAAACAACACCTTTTCAATGCATAACACAACCATTATATTGCATTGTGGACAACATATTCCCTGAAATGCACATGAAACCTGGAATTATTAAAACCTTCTTTTTTACCTCAGTGTCATGGTAACTGAGGAGGATAACAAGACCGAAGGGACGGCCGGCCATGGGTTGTGCTGGGATGAAAGAGTACTCGAAGGAGGCCTGAGCCTGAGGCTGGACTACAGTATTCAGGGGCAAAGCTGTGAACTACAAGAACACAGACATTTAAAGCAGTTGTGACACAAAAAGTACATTTAAACTGTAATAATGTTTCTAAATGAAGTCACTATAAAAAAAAAACATGTAAAATGACCTTTGGTTCATGTATGTTTAACAAAATATGATTAAATTCAATAAAAAACTAAATGAAACTGAGCACATATGAGATAATAAAAAAATTATTCATACTGATTGAGAATATTAAAGTTTTTTCGAAGCATAAAAATCTTAATTTTTTTATGTATTGAATGAAATTAGCATCATGTTGGTCATGTCAGGTGATACTCACATTCTGAATGAAGAACTGGAAGTCTTGGGGGTAACGGAAGGAGGCCTCCAGCGACTGAACAGTGAAAGCTTGACTGCCTTTATTGGTGAAACCCACTAAAAACCTCACAATCTCATTGGCAGGAAACTCTAAATGTGTTTTAAATACAAATTAATCCCACATTAGTCACAACCATGAGTAAAAATAAATATAAGAAGCACAAACACAGATATACGTTTGCTTTTATCACATCAACAAAAGAAGGAAAAAACACTTTGTGCTTTAGTTTATAAGCAACGCATTTTTACCTTTTCTATTTATATTCAAGGAAAACTAAAATTAGATAATAAAATATCTCTTGACCAACCTTCTCCTGTTGTGAAAAGGATGGTAGTGTCAGCATCAGGGTGAGAAGTCATGAGTTTATCAGCAGCTTCTTCCGAGTCATCTTCATCTCCTTCCTGATAAAAACAAATGTAAAGACACGAATACACAGCGAATATCTCATCTGTAACAACATCACAAGTATCCATAAAATACAGACATACTGGTGGAGATGCATGTCAATCTGCCTGTAATACTAACAATATCACTCATTATCAAAGATGTTACACATACAGAGTTTTGCATCTGATCTTCCTCAACAAGAACCTCGTCTTCATCTTCGTCCTCATCTACCGCAGCATCAGCTTCATCAATAATGTCCTCACCCGAGTCTGCATCTGCATAGACATGTCCTAAAAATTCAGAAGACAGAGCATAAAATGCATAAATTGGGTTATTTCAGGTTCTGAAATACAGATGTAGTTAGTCTGCAAGTAGTTTCTCGACCATGTGGTCTACAAATGACATATTACAGAACTGTAATTACAATAATCCTCATTTTTCAACTCTTCTTTTACATCCTGTGTATATAATGTCAGAGGTTTCTACTATGTTGATGCTTAGTTGATTAAGGATTAGTAAGAAAATGTGAATTTATTTAGTGAGTTCACATCAAAATTGTAGATTTGATAGCCGTTTATCGCTAAACATGATGCTAAACATGATGCTAAACATGATGCTAAACATGATGCTAAAGATGATGCTAAAGATGAGTTTGCATGACAACTATTTACTTTTCTTAATTGACTTGAAGTACTAATTAAAAGTAGATTTTACCACGTTGTTTGGTGCTGCAGGCTAGTTTGGGATAAAAGTTGTGGCTGTGACAGTTAATGAATGAAAACACCCAACAAAAAACTTGATAATTTGTTGGTAATTGACTTGAAGTATACTTCAGAATATCAAATAACTATAATTATCTAATAATTAACAACTCAATTACCAGATATATTTAAAATAAGACATTTCAAATGCATTTAGGTCATTAAAATGACAAAGTAAGCGTGTGTAATCTATATAACTCAGCACTGCAACTAAAATCCTAATTTTAATTTGGGTCAGTGGGAAGAGACATAAAACCAAAACAGTTTCCCATCTTATCTATGGTGACGTGTCCCAGCAGGAGGGAACTGCTTGCAGTTGTTTCATCTCCATTGATTTTAAACATGTGGATAAAATCACCTCTGCAACTCCAAAAGCAACACTTTACATGAAACTTTAACCTTGTATTTAAATACTACAAAATCAGCAGCTGTTCAGATACAAACTTCTCCATTTAACTCAGGAAGAAATGAGCTACAACATGTCCTCAGTTCCGTCAAAAGTATTTCTGATCATCAGCTGTAATCCAAGTTAAAGTAAGAGTGAATAAAGTTGTCTGTGCAGGGTTGTGTGAAAATGCCACGTCAATATGGAAAAACTAATGAGGAGACTGAGAAACAGTTTCTGCTTCAAAGTGAACCAAAAGTAAACAAAAACTCTTACCAACAGTTATTAAGCCACAGGGGAAAGCCAGGAGGAAAAGCAGCAACAACTTTGATCCGAAATTGAACATTTTTGCAGAAGCTTCACGCTAGTAACACATCAGCGTTTAGCAGAAGAGAGGGCCAGTGGAGGAGGGGCGGGGCTAACACACGTTAGACACGCCTCCTGGAGGTCCGTGCTGCGTTCGGGAACAGCTGGGAGTTTTGATTACGCATGATGTATTATTTAGTTGCTCATCCAACTTTTCAGACCCGTTAAATTTGAAATTAGCGGATACTCATAATAAATTGTAATGGTACTACTTTGTTGTGTGTGTGTGTGCGCAAATGTGTTTGTGTGTGTGCAACTCCTTATATTGTCTTTTTTCTTTTCTTTTTACCCTGACACACGTTCAACTGTTTCCTTAGCAGGTTAGTTTTGTAAATAATATTTCTTTATAAATGGTGTACTTTCATATGTTTTTTTTAAACAACTATGTGTTTAGCTCTATAATGGCTCAGAAAACACATAAGCTTTACATAACAGTCTATATGTATGAATAAATTGGGACATAAAACAAAATAAGCTAACAAAAACACTATTTCGGCTATTTATAGCGAACTTCTATGTCATACTTTAGGAATTTGTGCCATTTATTACCATTCATCATATAAATCAGTGCAAAATTAGGTCTGACACAATTTAGGAAAAATTTAGGTAAAATTGACCACAACCTGTCACTTTTACAGTTTTATCTCTTAGATATTTGTAGGATCCGAATTATGATGTCACCTCATACACACCTGGTCTTTGATATACCCAGGCTACCTTGAATACACCTGTTATCTGTTTAAATGTATTTGTTTGGTTCTAATTTTGTTACAGTTGGTTAAAAATTAATTGTAATTCAACATTTTTTGTTATTACACATAATAAAGCAGAACATGGCAGCATATTATCATTTCTGCAGGTGATCCTGAACTCAACAAGCACACCACCCAGACTGTTGTCCAGTTGTGACTTTAATTTTAAGTCTCACCGCATCAGGGAGATGACTTCTGCTGAACATTGGCTCCTGCCTGATAGGAGGTAGACAAACAGGCAGGATTTGTGGGGTCCCTCATGATGCAGGAGGTGCTTTTCTTTCTCCTGCTGCTGTAAATGTCACACACTGTGGGCAGACTCCTGCTGGTAATCTTCTGTGCAGAGATCCCCCCCTTTGCAAGCAGCTGAGCAGGTGCTGGACCACACTGTGATACAGGAAGTGAGTATTTTTCCACAGCACTCTGGTGGAAAGCTGTCGGGATCCACCAGTTCAGCCCTGACATCTCCAGGCTCAGAAGAAAGAACAAGCAATGGTGAGCATTTAAATTTCACTCAAATTCCCCTCACAACTAATTCACTTGAGCTGTTCAACCATATCATAAATATTTGGTGAATGTTTGATTCCCTTGTTTGCATCTTCTAAAGCTGTTTGGATCAGAAGCCTGCCTCACACTTAAAAAACCTCTAATCTAATCAAATCAGCTAGATTTTTTTTCCCAGTTTCAGTTTACTGATCCAGTTTAGGCCTCATCCACATTGCAAAAGGACACATATATTCTTTTTATTTGAATTGACAAACATTTAGAAAGAGAAACTTACATAGTTTATGTAATCTGTAGTGTATTTTTTAAGACAACGCAGATTGAAACTTCAGGGGATTTAGTCTCAAGTTGATGAAGGCCTGGATTTTACTTCAGTACATCTAAACTGCATCTAAACTCCAGAAAAAGTGTTTAATGTTATTTTAATGAGATTCCAGTAAATAGCTAAATAAATTCTGCCATCTGGTGGGACTTTACTGGATCACATCGAGCTGCAAAAAGACTGCATGCAGATCAATGACAAACTGAACTTTGAGGATAACACCATAAAACACCATAAAAAGATTTAAGATATAATTTTTAACACTAAAATAGTTGTTTTGTTGCCTTGGAAAGCACTGTTTAAGGTTTTTAAAATGTTCTTTAAATAAAACTAATTATAAGATTTTATTCTACACCCATCAGACGCTTTTCTCCTGAGAGACTCACATCTGGGTTTGAGGGGTTTAGTGTCCCAAGAACACTGACATGTAGTCAGGGAATGTCTGGAATCAAACCAGCAACATTAAGGCTGGTAGAAGTGTGTTTGTCTTCACAGGGTTAATGTAGTTTCTTGGTAAAATTCACAGTACCCACACATTTTTTTCCCATGCTTTAGTGCGTGAAAATGATCAAAACAGTTTATTTGTTACATCAATAACACACAAACCTAATTCATGTTGCCAGGTAACAGAATCCGTTTCCCAGAGAGATGGGCTTTAGTCTCCATCATGAATATCTTGCTTCTCAGGTTAAAAGTTATAACGGACTATTAAACATTGAGTTGTTGGCAGTGGTTTATTTTTGTAAAGACCAGTTTGATGGAACAGATATATCAGATGACCACATCCTATCAGTAACTTGACATATTATCATTAGCTAGCGTTTAGAGTTTGACATTATAGATGATAAAGTTGATAAAATGTCTTTTAATAAATGGTTTGGATGCTTTCTTTGAGTTGAGCCATCCATGATCATCACCCAAGACAATTTTGACATCATTAGACAAAACTTGGCAACGGTTTCATTATGAACATGATCCTGTTTTAACTGATAAATCTAGAAGTGCATAAAATATTTGTGTTTATTTTTCAATTAATTTTTTATCTTTTGCTGTGCAGCATCACACTCCGTTTGGCTTACAGTATGCTTCTTATATACATCAATGAAATACATGATGCATGCTGGAGTTCCTTATAAGAGAAGGTATTTTTACAATTACTGAAATATAACATGCCTTATTTGTCCTTTATGTAATTAAATGTTTTCCTTATGGATAAAATACATTTAATATAACCTACACCTGTATGCAATTCTTATAAACTTATTCCCTAACACTGTCAGATCAAATTAACAGACTTATTACTTTTCCTTTCGTACTTGTTCTGTCTAAAAAAAGGTTGTGGCTTTCTGCAAAGAGCACACATCCTGTAACAAACCAAGAAAACGGCAATCATCTTTACGTGCATCTTATTGTGCAAGCGTAAACATGTAAGAGCATGTGGGGCTTTCTTTGCTAGAAATAGTTTCAATTTATTTAGTTTATTACCAACTACAACTTGTTCATGAATGCTCAATACGATGGAATGCAATTCAACAAACCGTGGTAAGTTTTCAACAAAAACAGAGAAAAATGGTATCTCAATGTTTTAAATGTTTAAATATGAAACCAAAGTGTTGATGTGAGATTCAAAGCCTGATTATAATGCATTATTTTAACATCTTAATATAAAGGGTGCTGTTAAAAGGCACATTTTATGCTATAGCTGCAGGTTATGGTATGCTGGAGGTAAAAGGGTGAGAACTGGAGCAGAGGTTATGACTTTTCTGTTTGCTTCGTCCAGAAATCAGTTCTACCTATATGACTGTAGAATTAAAACTCAGCACATCTTACAGATTAACTTTCAAACTTTGATCATTGCATTAAGAAGAAAGATAAATATATAAAGTTACTAATAAAAGAAAAAAATTGATTGTTTAATCTCTTTGGATTTTGATGATCAGTGTGCTGAGACGTAAATCAAAAGCCAGAAACGATGGAAAAATAGTTTTTGCAACAACATGTTGAAAAAAAGAACTTTTTTTACCAGGTCGTCCTCTTTTTGAGAAAAAAAGTGTTAAACTTTAATGAGAGTTGAAAAACAGAAGACACGAACGCTTTAATCAATTGTTGATGGAGAGGAAATCAGAACTAGAGGGAGTTAACATTGGACTTTATTCATTGCACCCAGAATTATTCTTTAATAGAACAAATACTCGTCAATCCAAAAATAAAAAAGAAAATTTTTTTTATTCCACACATTTGATATGAATAAAAAGTGAAAACAGAAAAAAGGGACATAAAAATTGTATTTCATGCTTTGATGATGCAAGCACATCTCTCTTCTGCTCAGGATGTTGCACAACAATATAAAAGCATTATGAAACATATAAAGGTCATATTTGCAATCACTTATAAACATATATTACAAAACATTTACAATTTCTTTTAGAAATATCACAAAAACCTCTATTTACATGGTTTACAACAGTCCGGTCCTCGAGATCTGCTGTTGTGCAACTTTTATGAACATCCCTTCACCATCACACCTGGATCAAATGGCTGAATTCCTTCATTTGCATGTCATTCAGCTCTGCAGAGACCTGGCAACATGTCGTTCATTTGTTCCAGGTGTTGGAGAAGGATGGAATCTTAAGTTTGCGGGATAGTCGAGTATTGAACTTTTGCACCTATATTACAAAAACCCAAAATGCTGTTTTCACACTGATATGGATGTGGAGCGTATCATACGTATTAAACTTACAGACTTAATGTCTATCACACCTAAATTGTAAAAATCTTGTTATATATCATCATTATTTGCAAATGGTTGATTATTTAAAGATTTGATCACAACAGTGATAATATTGTTTTAAAATTCCAATAAAGATTACTACAAGTAATACAGCGAAATATAAAAAGGCAACAAAAAACCACGTTTTCTCCATCACAACCGCTCAACAGTTTGAGCATTCAGCTATGAGATTATAAGATTTTGGGGTTTTTGGAGACTTTTCCTGTGAACAGCTGCTGATTCTGAAAGATGATCTTTTCAGCATTAAGTGTTTCCCCTGTTTTATATCCCTTAATATATTTATATTTAAGTTACAGGCAAAGCCAACCAGGTGAAATGACCAATTTTCCTGTCAAGGACGGGGACTCTAGTTTCTTGGATTGATAAGAATATCATTTAATAAATGAAGGAGAAAAGAAAGTTGAACATACATCCATCCATCCATTTTCTACCGCTTATTCCCGAACGGGGTCGCGGGGGGGCTGGAGCCAATCCCAGCTACACAG
>JBAMHX010000004.1:25080310-25095971 GCA_037177515.1 Pseudomugil tenellus
CTATCTATCTATCTATCTATCTATCTATCTATCTATCTATCTATCTATCTATCTATCTATCTATCTATCTATCTGAAGCTGTAGTCTATAAGTGTGAAAGTAAAAACAGTCTGCAACTGAGAGGAAATGAGCAGCTTTGGAGATGCACTCGGAGGCTGCTAGCACATCGGTTTTGGCAAAGATAACAGATAAATGAAGGTAGGAGATCCTGGAAAACAAGCTAGATTTTGTAGGTAAATAATTGAAGTCGGAAATAATTTATTTAGAGTTTCCCATGAAGTCATGCCTCCAAAGCACAGAAACACACAATACTTGTTCCCGAGGGGTTAATGGTAGTTGACATGTCATCATCCAATCACTCTAAACAGGCCAATGAAATACTTGAATTGTGTTTTTTAAGTCCTGTCTGTTCCAGAGGTTTTAGAGGATCAAACTGGCTGCAATCGGGGTGTGAAGGCAATTTTAAGCTGTTTAAAGGGAATTTTAACTATTTGTAGATGACCATTATTCCTGTCAAGGACGAGGACACTGGTTTCTTTAGACTGAATTAGACTGGATCGGTTCTCCTGCAGCATTGGGGTGGTGTAGGAGGAAACAACCTTTTCGGGTCTCAACTTAGGATCCACGGACATCACCTGATCATTATCAGTCATGTGTTGTGGGGTTTTGCTCGGACATGTGGATAAAGCAAAAACAATCTGTTAGTTTAAAGTTTTAAATGTGAAACAGTAGAGTCAGTTTGCTTAGAATTGTCTGTGTCTCTGGTCCTTACCGTTTATCAGTTGTGTGTGACCTTCGGGCTCTTGGAAAACCTTCTTTATTATGAGCTTCTTCTTAAATCTGTCAGAAAGTCAAATGTTTTAGTATTCTCTCACATTCAGCATTTTAATAATTTTGTCTCCGTTTGAGACTTTAATCCATATCTCACTCTTTTTGTTTTATTTTGAGACTTTACTCTATATCTCCCTCTTTTTTGTATGAATATAATTCTTCTTTTTATCTTAATCAACCCTTTTCTGGTATTTTTTTTGCTGTTGGACTGAAAATTCCCTCAGCAGGAAAACAAACAATCTTTACTCAAACCAGGTCGACACTCATCTGCATGCTCTCAGCCATTCTCTCTTTAACATGAAGTTAAAGATTTTTCTCCTTGTGCTAAAAACCCATGTCTGACCCTTTGTAGACACTGGGGGGGATTGCTTCGGCTACAACAACCAAGGTCTTAGCAGATGGTTTTAAAGGTCGGAATGACATCAGTTTAGGAGCCTTATGATCGGACCTTTCAGCTAGACATTAATTAAGAGCAAGGTAATTAAGCTAATACATGAAATTCGTCTGTATTATGAGGAGTCCTGCAGAGGGTGGATTCGCCACTCAAGGAGATACTTTCTTTGCTGCATTGTATGAGATGACGTTTGATGTAATGAAGATGAAAATATGTGGCCAGACGGAGAGGAACATCTGGATGTGAATGAATGATTTAATGTACAATATATGTTGTATGTTCAGTTGCAATTGTACTGCAATATTGTTTACAGTTGTACACAGCTCTACCCAAAGGGAGTTTATATTTGTTGTAAATAAAAGTGTTTTTTTTCTTTTGCACAATGCTGTGAACAAATTAGAATTACAAAGAGCATATGCAGTAAAAATGTGATACATTTTCAGTGTCTTGTACTCTGTTACCTCACTAAATACAGTAATGATTAACTTTACTGTAGTTTTCAAATGGCTGTGCAAATAGTATATAGTGCTGTCTTCAGCTTTTTCATGTAGTATCATCAAAGGTCTGACTTGTTTGCACCAGAAAACATTTACAGAGTAAATTGTCACACTGAAAACACAACAAAGTCTTTTGATTATCTTGTTCATAAACAGTGGTATGAAGACTTTTCATTTTGATGACACTGACACTGTCATTGACATGAAGACTTGCTTTTGATGAATGAACTACCCATTTTGAGAAAGTGATGCGCATTTACAGGTTATCCACTAGTTGCTCTCATTAATTCTTTTATCAGATTTAATGTAAATAGATGAATGGCATGAAATGAGACGTTTCACCCTCTCTTATATACAGTCAATGGTTTCACTCAGTAAAACCTTAATAATCAGTTTTAAACCATTTGTCGGGTAAGACTTTATGAACAGAGACAACAGACTTCCTGGAAAAGAGCCAGAACCCTTTTGTACTTTTTATTTATCACAAGGTCGTTTTTATGGTGGCAATATATTACTGTACAGTTGAGGTAGCACAAAAAAAATCAACGTCAGCGATAAGAAACTTTTATGGCTTTATGCTGCACATTGATAAACTAACATGGTGATGAAATACACATAAACCAGATTTTATTTCTATCAAGTCTTACAAAGGCTGGAATTATTAAATATCTCAATATTACAGTTTTTCTCAGTTGCTTTGGTGCATTTCTCACATCACTATTTACATTTGCACAGTAGTTAGTTCAACCTCCACAACATGTAGTCCTATGTGCACATCATAGCAGTTTCTCATTCCTTTCAGCGAATTGAAAATGCTTTTGGATGGATCTGTTTCCTTCATACAACTCTCTGTTGTTTGGAAACATTATTATTTGCTATGTCATGTCAGTGTAAATTAAATATACTTGTGTCTGCTGAATAGTCATACAAAACTAATAGTCCTCATTTCATTGTTTGAGTCTTTACATACAAATATGTTGAACTAATTTTCAAAATCTGTTGAGCAAATTGAATAAATATTTTTAAGCAGTATGTTTCCTGAAACTGTCATATGTTTTTAGACACTCTTTATGGGTTCCTTGAGAATGAGAGGGATCTAGCTGGACACCATCTGGATAAGTATGTTGTTGTTTGGGATAATATACGTTTTCACCACTCAGTTGTGGCCAGACAGTGGTTTGCAGCACATGATAGGATGCTAGTGGAATATTTCTCTCAATATTCACCATCCCTAAATCCAATAGAGGAATTTTTCTCTTCATGGAAGTGTATATGATCAGCATCCACATACCCAAATGGCCCCGCTAGCAGCCATGGATGCAGCATGTGAAACCATGCAGCATGTGGATGCGCCACTCGAGGAGATACTTTCTTCGCTGCATTGTCAGAGATGACATTGGATGTAATGATGATGAAAATATGTGGCCAGACAGAGAGGAACGTCTGGATGTGCATGAATAATTTACAGTATTATATACAGTATGTTGCATGTTCAGTTTGAATTGTACTCCAATATTGTTTACAGTTGTACACAGCTCTACCCAAAGGGAGTTTATATCTGTTATAAATAAAAGTGTTTTTTTTTCTTTTGCACAATACTGTGAACAAATTAGAATTACAAAGAAAATATAGAGTAAAATACATGTGTGAAAATACATTTTTAGTGTCCTGTTCTCAGTTACCTCACTAAATACAGTAATGTTTAACTTTACTGTAACTTTATGTATGTGGCCAGACGGAGAGGAACATCTGGATGTGAATGAATGATTTAATGTACAATATATGTTGTATGTTCAGATGTTCAGTTGCAATTGTACTGCAATGTTTACAGTTGTACACAGCTCTACCCAAAGGGAGTTTATATTTGTTGTAAATAAAAGTGTTTTTTTTCTTTTGCACAATGCTGTGAACAAATTAGAATTACAAAGAGCATATGCAGTAAAAATGTGATACATTTTCAGTGTCTTGTACTCTGTTACCTCACTAAATACAGTAATGATTAACTTTACTGTAGTTTTCGAATGGCTGTGCAAATAGTATATAGTGCTGTCTTGAGTATTTTCATGTAGTATTGTCAAAGGTCTGACTTGTTTGCATAAGAAAACATTTACAGAGTAAATTTTGATACTGAAAACATGACAAAGTCATTTGATTATCTTGTTCATAAACAATGGTCTCAGGACACTGACACTTTCATTGACATGAAGACTTGCTTCTGATGAATGAACTATTCATTTTGAGCACATGACACGCTTTTGCAAGTTATCCACTAGGTTTTGCAGTTTGTACTTATTGTTTTGAAAAATGCTTTAACTGTTGTGTAAATATAGAGTGATTTGACAAAAGCACCAAAGTGACTGAGAACAACTGTAAGCATTGCAAATGCAAACTAAAAGAAACAAAAATACATTAACAAAGCATTTTGTCTTTGTCATTAGTTTCAATTAAAATAATAAAACACTTCTCAGAATTTTCTGACATCTATAAATTATAATAGCAAATTTAAGTATACTATATTAAAATTAATTATTTTTCATTGTATTTCATTGAAATGCATTAAAAAAACTCATTGAACAAACAAATGGCATAAAAACATATTTAATGATAGTACTTAATATACATCTCATAGATAGAAGTAACCCACTTGCCAATGTTTGGAAGATCTGAAACTAATAAATGAATATCATTTCTATCTTAGCAACATTAAAATCTGAACAGGTAACGTACATAAGCAGAAATACTGTTATTTAAAGCCATGTTGGTCCCAGAAGCTACGGGGCATTTAATAAAGATGTTGTCATGCATGGAGCTGCGAAGCTCACTGAGAAAAGCCTACAGGGGTTGGTAAATGTTGTGGGAAAAACAAAGCACAACAAAACCAAAACGCTTCGAGCTGAAGCAATTTAAAGAGGTGATTTCAACTTGCTGTAGCCTGAAAAATAGCAGAAGTAGAGGGCATGAAACAGCATCAAAGCTACTGTCTTTTGAGGATGGGGGAAATCAAATATTTTGCTCTACAGGGATTCAAAGAATCAGCCTGAGTATTGGTGATAAAATTAAGTCTTTGTTTGAAATAAATCATGCTGCAGGTTCTGTCATGCTGTGCGATGGATTTGTTCCTGCCGTGGAAACACAGGAGGGAAGATATCATCTTTACTAAACTGCTTTGATGATAAATGATATACTGAGTGACTGAAATTAGGTTTGACTTAAAAGTTTTGGGTTTTTCCCTAGAAATGTAACTTGACATCCAAATTCCTGAACATTACAGGATGCATTACTATGAATTACAGCCAGAGAAAAATTAGTTTTCTAAGGGTTTGTAAACATGATTTTATTCATAATGACAAATGCACCAAAAACTACTGTGTTTCCATAAAAGTGCTTTAACTCTTTAACTTTCTCATTAAGACAAAACTATGAGGAAAATGTTTGGCTGCATCTGGACAAAAATAATCAGAACAAATGTTTTATGGCAAAAGGCTGCGATATAATTTAATAATAACATTACAACAGTGAACTGGTGGAAATATGAAACAGTGGTGTTAGAACAAACGCTTATTTTGGGTTTTACCTACTCAAACAGAGGCAGTCTCAGGCGTGTTTGTTTTCACAATTTGCAAAAGAAAATCGCCACTGCAGATTTACCTCTACTATATAGTAGACCAGGTGTTAAAGGGTTAAAAGTAGGTACCCACAGAATGACAAACAGTTGCCTGAGACTTTGCCATCTAAACAGAAGAAAGATGTAACATAGTGACCATATTAGTGAAGGAAGCTTTTAAACATCTACAAAAGCACAACTTAAAAAGCCCTTAGAGATTGGAGACCTCTCTCAAGCTGCTCATTCATATTTTGATTTCCACCTTGTGTTACAGTCCTGCATTCATTTTACATGCACTGGATTAATTGTTGATCAAAACATACCTGTAGAATTTGAAATTATGATATTATTAATAGTAAAAATTATATTAAAAACATAACAACCTGTCTGGCAGTGGTAAGGAATTATTTTGATAATTCCTGTTTCAACAATTCCTTCCACATCACTTAATAAGGCCTATGCCATCAGAAGCAACAGCTAGGGCTAAATCCCTGAACGCCCCCAATCCTGCAATTCCCCAAACCTCAAATAGACACAATATAATACTAGAAATGCACTCGGAGGGCGGAGACCTCCGCCAAGCTTATTATTTGGGCTTATTTTAGGGTGATACATCACACATGATCTTTGTCAGAGTGAAAAAAAGTAGACAGAAACGCCCTGTAGGAGGTGTCAGCTGCCATCATGAGTGCCTATCTCACAATGTTAAAGAATCCATAAAACCCTTTCTTGATCCAGACAGTGATCCGGATCACCTCCAAAATTTAATCACTTGTTCATCTTGTTCCTCGATGTTCCTCGGTACAGAAGAAGAAAAAGAAATAATAAACATTGTAAAAAAGGTAAATGCAAACCTCTACGGACTGAAATTATATTGATATGGAAATTATAAAAAAAGGTTATTGAGGGGATTTCAAAGTTATTAACATATATTTGTAATTTATCATTCCAAACCTCTACATTTCATAATAATCTGAAAATAGCTAAAGTTGTGCCGCTGTAAAAACTGGGGATAAACACCACTTCACAAATTAGACGCCTATTTTAATTCTCCAAAATTTTTGAATAATTATTCAATAACAGATTAGACAAGTTTATATACAAACAGAAATTACTTTCTGACAGTCAATATGGATTTAGAGCAAACGGTTCAACATTACTGGCACTAAAAGAATCAGTTGAGGAGATTACAAATGCAACCGAACAAAAATTGTATTCAGTTGGAATATTTATAGATCTTAAAAAAGCATTTGACACAATTAATCATAACATATTAATCACTAAACTAGAACATTATGGGATCAGAGGGGGGGTGTTGCACTGGGTGAAAAGCCATTTAAGTAACAGAAAACAGTATGTGAATTTGGGGGATTATATTTCATTGTGCTTGGACATGTGCTTGTGGCGTCCCCCAGGGGTCAGTCTTAGGTCCAAAACAGTTTTTTCTTTATTTAAATGACATATGGATGTTTCTGATAAATTGAAATTAGTATTAAATGCAGATGATAAAAAAGTTTTTGTTCGGGAAGGGATTTACATGATGTACTGAAGATGATCACAACTGAAATGTGCAAATTGAAAATATGGTTAATTAGAAATAAATTATCATTAAATTTAAGTAAAACTAAGTTTATGTTATTTAGTAAATGCAAGAAGAACACACAGGTAAAGATACAAGTTGTTTGAATGGACATTGAAAGAGTACATGAGAATAAATTTCTTGGGGTAAAAATTGATGATAAAATAAATTGGAAGCCACATATAAAGCATCTACAAAGCAAAGTTGAAAAATATATCTGTAATAAGCCGAGCAAAATACAATCTGGACCCGAAATCACTCTATATTCTATACTGTTCATACATCTTACCATATCTACAATATTGTGCAATACAACCGCTATCCATATTGCATAAAAAAGAGCGATAAGAGTAGTACATAATGTTGGTTTCAGATATCATACAAATTTCCTCTTCATAAAATCCAAAACACTGAAATCATTTTCAGGTTGGACATCAGGGGGCGCTCAAACCTAAAACTGTTTCATTATGTCTCTGGAACTATTTATCCGATTGACCTCAAATCAAGTGTAAATGAAAGGTCATGACCTGAAGATGTGTCATATAATGACGTCATACCTGAATGTTTCTATATTTGTATACGTAGTCCAGGTTTATGGACATTGAAGATTGGGGGTGTTCAGGAATATACCCCTAGCCGTCGCCTGCAACGGCATCACTTCAACTTAAAATGTTGCAGTTATTCTTTACACTGAAGGACAATAACCGTAACCTGTTCTGTAAGTACTGCCCCCCCTCACCCTTTTGCCACGAGCTTCACTAAAAATCCATTTGTGACATGTTTAGGAAAAGTTTGTCCATGTAAGAAAACTCTAGGACAATCAACTTGACATTAAAGCTGATATCATCACTCCATGGGTTTGATAAAATATCATTTGCATAAACAGAACTTTGATTTCCAATTGTCCCTGATTAGATAAGACACTGTTGACCCTATAAGTTAATAAAAGACACTTTATTTATTGGGTTAAATTTGGAACTATGATATGCACTGTGGTGCTGGTGAACACAGCAAGACAGAACAGGTTGGCTTATCTGCCATTTTAAGCCTTTTAAAGAGTACAATTATTAAATGAACAGATTTTATTGACTCCAAATGTTGTTAATTTAAACAAGGTACACATCTGTCATCAGTGTTTGGTGAGGTATTTCAACGATGTATGAATAAAAAAAGGTTGAAAACAGGTTTGAATTCAGTGGAAACTGTATACATTTTGAGAAAAGTATCCAAATCAATCAAGTCCAAAAATGTTTCTACAAAAACCATTGCATCTGAGTAACTGGTAGGTTTTACGTACTTTCATTTTTATAGGAAAACTTTTTCCATTCAGCTTACAGGACAACAGTTCAAAACATCTGTATAATATTATATATATATTTTTTTTACAACCAACCATCATAAACCATCATAAAACACTGACTGACATTTGTTGGTAGTAAACTGTCCACCTAGCTTGGTCGGATTTAGTTTTCTCTTTACATATTTCAAATCATTGAATACAATCATTTTTAAACTCAATATACGCTGATCTGTCCAGTTTTCAAATGTGAAAGATATTTCAAGTACCAAATATGCAATGTGTAACTGCTATTAGCTCTAGAAACCTCATATAACTTACCAAATTAATCTAAAATGTAATAATCACTCATTAAAATTAAACTAAAAAGTTTAAATACATCCACTTATTTTGTGAAAGCAGCTCGTGTGAGAAGACGACTCACACACGATCTGTATAAAATGGAAATGATGGATGCAAAACACTGATTTATCGAATTGTTTATTTAAAAAAGGTGCATTTCTCTGATATATTAAAGTACTTTACAGTTTTGAAAACACTTACTTGTATATTGGTATTTTTGCAAATAAAATGTCAACTCCAGTAAAGCAAAAAACAACATGATTCACAAAAGAAAGAACAATAATTTGTCAAAACCGATAATAATCAGTTTTATATCTATTTTACTGCAAAGAGAAAAGTAAAAATATTAATATTAATAGGTTTTATTGATAATAATTTAACAAATGTAAAACTTATTTACATCATTACTGGAGCACTAAAAGCAATACATACACATCAGACTTTGGTGTTAGAAATCATTTTCTCTTTTTCGTCACAGTTTAGGTCAGTTTTAGGCACTTCGAAACGTTGAAAGTCAGAGGGCATATTAAAGAAAATGTCATCATCAAAACAGCCCTCGTCTGATGGCGAAGCCATGAAGGACATCTTCATGACCAGTCCAGTGAGCAGACCACCGACTGCAGACGCTGCAATGGTGGAGAAAACTGCTGCAACCTGGTAGAGAGCTTGTTCCTGTGCAGTACGACCGAGGCCTGGCTTCAGCCCGGGGATCAGCTTCTGCAGCTCAAGCAGCTTCGGATCGCCCTCAGCTGGAGCCCGATGGGAAAAGATCTGGTACATGCTTGGCCCGTAGGTCTCCTCACTGGCAAGCAGGATGGCACAGATCCCTGCTGTGGATGATATCAGCCCAGTGAGGCCATGGAGATTGTGAATACCACACTGGTCCTGGATTCTCATGCGTCTTGCCAAAAAGGGCGTCAGGTACTTGTAACCAAAAAAGCAAGCTGTGCAGCCCATCACTCCCAAGGCATATGCAGCTACAGGGGAAATCATCATGTCCACAGAAGCCCCAACAGTCACGCCACCTGCCAGAGTCACGTTCTGAATGTCTGCCATCGTGAGCTTGCCTCTCTTGTTGAACATTGCAGAGAGTGCAAAGGCAGTGATAGTAGACGAACTTAGACCAATGAAAGTATGAAGAATTGCTCTGTGCTGATCGTCACCTTTAAATGTGAGAGCAGAGTTGAATGAAGGCCAGAATACCCAAAGGAAAAGGGTTCCCATTACTGACAGGATGTCAGAGTGATAACTAGTGATCTCTTTAGCGTGTCCATCATTCAGACGGGGGCGATACAGCACAAATGTCACTCCTAGACCAAAATAGCAGGCAAACAGGTGAATAAGAATAGTGCCGCCTGCATCATTGATCCTGATGTATTTCAATACAGCCCACTCTGTTATAGAAAAAACAGGGATCTCTAGCAAAGCCATGATCAGGAGCTGAACAGGACTGGTCTTTCCAAGCACAGCTCCAAAAGAGATGAGCACCACAGCACAAGCAAACTCTGCATTCAGCAGGTTGATCACACCCAAGTGAATTTTACCATCGTGGTAAAACTGAAAGAAACCCTGCATAAGGATTGCCCATTGGATTGCAAACGTAGCTGTAAGAAAGTTGAAAACCATCCCACTGAATCCGTAGAAGCGGAAGAAGGCCAACAAGCAACCAAAGCCTATGAAGATCATCACCTGCACATCAGCAAAGTAAGGGTAGTCACGGTACAGCGAGTTGTCCATTGGGTTGGTCTCATTATTTTGCAGCCTGGCATTAGCATTGTCATCATAAGTGACAAACACAGCATAGAGAGCTATCATGACAACCTCCAACACCAACACCAGCGCCGGCAAGCGCAGCTTTAAACTTGTTGCACTCATACTGATAAGCGAATACAATCCTTCCTTGTCTGACAGAATTCCTCTTTTATACGCTCCTTTCTATCAGATAAGAACAGCTAACAGCATTGGGTGAAATGCTTCTTACCTAATACAGGACAAAGTTATTTAACAGGGCAGCATGTGAGTGAAGGATGTACTTTAATCCCTGAGATTCTCCAGAATAAGCTTATCTATTCTTATGCTGTTTCTCATCAAAGCCCTGTTTGAGTTTAAATTTCTCAAAGCAGATTTGATTTGGAGAAATGAGGCTTTAATCCATTTTACACAGCACAGAGTGTCTGGGATTTGTTTATAAGTTAATTGAATGGTGTATAATTGAGCAGAAGTTAATTATTAACTAATATTTATTAATTTATCTTATGGCTCTGAAACAACAATTATCATTCATATTTGTTATGCTTTACAAAATGCCAAGATTGAAAAAAATTAATGAAAAGATCAGAATCTTTCTTTAGAATGGGATAATATTAGCATGCTGTAGAAGAAAAACAAAACAACAAAAAAACCCTCATACATAAAGGTAAAGTCTACTTTTCTGCTACAGGTGCTTTTTTTGTTGTTTTTGTTAGACAACGTCATCACCCAAAGTGATTAATTAATTCCTCTTAAAAAGCATGTGAGAATAGCTGGTTGATGACAATTTAGTTTATAAAAGTGTAGAAATGAGCAAATGTATTAAATTAATAATCATAACACAGCAACAAGTCACATATAACCTAATACATGTTGGTATAGCTAATGTGGGTTTTGTATAGTGACAATGAAAAGATAATAGATCATTACATGCAAATAAAAGAAAAAAAAAACTACTCATTGTCATTTAACCACCCCAGGTCAGGTTTGCACAAATCAGATCTACCGTTATACAACTCTAAATGCATCTCTTCTCCAACACACCTACATCAAATAGCTGAATTTTCTCTGCATGTCACCCTCTTCTGCAGTAACCTGGTAATAAGCCATTCATTTAAACCTAAGTGTTGCATCCACGGTTGCATCTAAAGGTTGCAGGATGGTAAATCTCAAAGGACCGAATTGAGCAAGCTGCAGTAAACACGTCTCGTAAAGATTTCATGTCAGTGGGTGGCGGTAATGCTACTTGAAGCGGGGTTTCATCTTCAGCTAATGAAACTTTAAAAAAAGAGAAGAAGCGTTTTCCCAGCATGCATTGCACTGCCAACGTATGCAAACAGGAACATGGCTACCGGCTGTTAGAATCGGCAATCTTCAAAACACTCTGCTGTGTGTCTGACAGAGTCTGTGACATCCAGATATCTACTGTGCTCCGCGACAGAAGGGGGTTCTTTGTAGAGTTTATCGGCGGAGCCCGCGGACTCTTAAAAACCAGCGTCTTTGCGTCACCAGTCACAATCAGGTAACGGCATTTAACACTAGCTAGCCCAAGCTAATGTTAGCGGTAATACTATTCGCGACACTCGCATGAAATGTACACCTGTCTGTGATTATTGTTTGTTTGACACGATATTTCAACATTACACAAAGGACTACTCTGCCAAAGCGTGGCATTTTGTTTGACCAAATAATGTTAAATGTAGCCTGAAGCCCGTCACTGGCAGTGTTTTTTTCTTTCTACGCTTTGCCACGACAGCAACCTGTGTGGAAAGCAAATAAAAAGGATTTCTCATATTCTTTTTTTGATTGCTGTTATTTATATTTAGGACTTGATCTGAGATGTAATTAAAATAAGTTCGCAGTCTATAGATGAACTAAACGACAGTGATGGTCATGAAGTCATGTAAAAAGTTGTGCTGTCTCTTTCACATCAGATTCAAGAGGATCTGTGTAAAAGTTTTCCTCACGCGATTTATTGATCAGTGGAAAATTCACCCTAATTCATACTATTCTTTTGTTCTTTTCCAGTTAGTCTTTGGTAAGCTGCAGCTGAGACATCACTGTGTTGATCAACCCCTTACAGCAGCATGATGATATATTTAGGATTTGTACCTTAATCCCCATTTTTTGGACATGTTAATAAAATACTCTGTTCAGATTGATTTCATTAACATTCATCACAGAGTGCCGGAAAAAGCCACGTGTGCCTGTTATAAAAGCAAACATAGCCCAAATTTTTTGCACAAATGACCCATGATATAAAAGTCATGTCTTGTATTCTGCGATTCATGACCCGTATCATAAATATATCACATTTTTATCCTTGTTAGATTTGTATTTGCGAAAGCTTCCTGTAAAGATACACTTTGGATTTAGTCATATTTTTCTTTCTGTTGTTGTAGATTAAATAGAATTGGTCCCAATTAGAGCTTCAGCTATCGATTATTTTAGTAATCGATTAATCTTTCGATAATTTTCACGATTAATCGAGACAATCAAGACAATTTGTACTTATCAGACTTTGACTTGAGCTTACTCAAAGAGCTACATTAAAACAAAGACAAAATGATGGTCTATACACCAAGTAAACTATTTTTAAACATTTTATTGTCACCTAAAAAATGTCAAAACATGCCTCTCAGCTGACTTTAGAAACTTGTTCTTTGAAAAGTGCATAGGTACCACTAGGCAATTACTATGAAAAGTACTGCTTTAAAGTTAAAAATTAGGCTCCTCTGTTTAGCATAAACAGGATGAAAAATATTTTCAGTGATGGTAGAGTAACATAAAATCTTTTTTTTTTTTTAAATCACGCGGGCAGATGCGGGGGACAATGACAATGAAATTCACGATTATTCGAGGCAGGTAATTGCCTCAAGGATTTTTAGTAATCAAATTACTCGAATAATTAGAGGAATTGTAAAAAAAAAAAAGGAGAAAAGAAGCATAGATGTTAATAATATGTTGTTAATAATTACATTGTAGCTCTCTTGGATGTCCGTTTTGTCAATGCGGATCATTATTGTGCTTATTTATCATCATCTTGGTCGGGGTGTCCTTTTAGGTGCTAGGGTGGGAACAATCCACCAGCTCTGCACCACACTGCGATGTGAGCAATGAATGATCATCATATATGTACTTTTGCCTTTTGACAACATTGAGGAAACATTTCAGCTGGATGGAAAGCACTTTTACAAACTATAAAAAAATGGATGAAGCTTATGAACTTTTCAGAATTTAGCAACTCAGTTGTTACTTTTTATTTTTCTTCTATTCCCCCTTAAACTTAACAGTAGAGTTCTGGGGATATAAGGTGGACATGATCCACACCCATGAGTAGTTTTCTGGCACAATACTCTCATTACATAAGGTCTACTTTGCTTATTAAGTAGACTTTAGTGGTTTTTGTGCATGTTTGCTATTGTGAGAGGGAACTCATCAAACTTGATCATTGTAATGACATAGTAAGCCCACTCCTTCTCAACCTCTGCTCATGTCTTCCACTGCATTTTCAGTAATATTATTGCCAGGGCATTGATCTGACATCTTGGCAGGGTCTTTCTGCATCCTAGCCACCCTAGTGGGCATACAGTCCACTTCCTTATTGCTGCAATGAGTGCAGCACATATGCATCTTATGTAAAAGCCTCATTGCTTTTCATGAGACAACTTTAGAAAAAAAAATTATTGAAGTTTATTCTGAGTCTGATTTAGGAATTTAATATGTTGTAGGAGCACTTTACTGCTGCTCTTTAGAGCTTCTCATGACTGCAGTTAGCTGATCTTCAACTCTTTGCATTTGAGTTGCAAGTAAGCTTGGATAAAACTTCTCTAGATTATGCAGGGCCAGTTCTCATGTAGTTTACATAATTAAAACGATGGTGTCTTTAATTGTTAACCAAACTTTTGAGATAAATTAAAAGTATGAAGTTACTGATTTCAATTGATTGAGTACTAAAGAAATGCTTCTGTAGAAATTTGAGATTTCAGTGTGCAAAGTTATATTAACGCAATTTGTTCAGCTTGTGTAGTGACAGCAAAAACAAGAATGTTTGTTGAAAATTGCGTCAATGATTTGCTCCATTTGTCTTGCAGTTTGTCATCATGGCAAGTCCAAGGACCAGAAGAGTTCTGAAGGAAGTGAGAACCCAGGATGAGAATAATGTGAGTCCTCTTGGCAGCTTATTCATGTGACCAAAACCTTATAGCCGAATTCACAGTAGAGACAACATAGTAGGATTTTAGCAGAGAACATACTGAAAAATCTTGACAAAATGTTTTTTCCTCCTTGATCTAATAGATGAAAAGTATATTTAGGAATTTTTCCCTCATTTATCAGTTGTTAGTAGCAGAAGGACATGTGTCCTCTAGCCTGTTTTATTCTGGTTGACATACTAAAAAAATCATATTTTTGCTTGTATGTAGAGCAGTTTTTGTTGTAGTTTTTCACATTTTAAATTAAACCGTGTAGCAAAATAGTTTAAGGTCAGAGTGCAGAGTCAGTTCATACTGAACAGTCAGTAATTGTGATTTTCCTGCTTGTTTTTCAGCTGTGTTTTGAGTGTGGGGCTTTCAATCCTCAGTGGGTCAGTGTGACATATGGCATATGGATTTGTCTGGAGTGCTCTGGAAAACACAGAGGACTGGGAGTACATCTCAGGTAGGGGGGGTGAATTCTACTGTTATTTTATTTCAAAGACACCAGCATGATATAGCTTCTGCTCGTCAACATTTGGCAAATATATTTAACAAAGTACAAAAATATATTGGACTTAAATGAATGACTCCCACCAGTAGACTTCAATAGTATCTATTATCAGCCCATCTGCAGTTTATGTACCAGTGCAATGCAGAAAGAACCATTTCTAACAAAATATTATGGACATATTTTGGGATTACAGATATAGCTGATATTCAGCTTGTTTTCTGGCGTTGGAATAACTGGATATGGGATAACATCAGCTGAGTTTATTTGGTTTGTCTTGATTGTGTTGCATTGACAGTCACTTCACTGAATGTGAAATATTTTTGGCATAAAAACAGCATCTTAAGTAACTTTTTAAATAGAAAACAAAAAATTTACATGAAATAGAATGATAAAAATTTTAGAAATTTGTTCAAACTAGGGGTGGGACTCGATTACATGCTTTGTAATTATCTTGATAAATTATGTAATTTTTGTCCTAAAAAGCAACTTAAAACAATATAAATGGAGTTTAGTTAACGACCACATTACATCGTCCTGGCCGTGGAACAGTGGACCAGCTCTATATCCTCTTCGGGGTCCTTGAAGGAGCATGGGAGTTTGCTCAACCAGTCTACATGTGTTTTGTGGATCTGGAGAAGGCGTTCGACCGTGTCCCTCGGGG
>JBAMHX010000004.1:25103531-25125212 GCA_037177515.1 Pseudomugil tenellus
ATATATATATATGAAAAACACACAACATATGATTTATTTCCAGAGCTGTATTTTATAGTCAGTTGTCTTCTTCTCAAAGAGACAAAAATAAACTTCTTCTGGTTTCCCCAAATATGATGCTTTCTAAAGTAAAAACAGTGTTGTAAGTGTATATTTGATTTAATCATGGTGGTGAATAATTACCACAGAAAATATG
Source organism: Pseudomugil tenellus (assembly GCA_037177515.1). Classification (NCBI taxonomy): domain Eukaryota; kingdom Metazoa; phylum Chordata; class Actinopteri; order Atheriniformes; family Pseudomugilidae; genus Pseudomugil; species Pseudomugil tenellus. The sequence continues at coordinate 25,103,728 of JBAMHX010000004.1, forward strand.
CATGAAAGAGAAAATCTGACATTGTAAATAGTAATGGTTGTAAAAAGAAGTAACTCTAATAACACATATTTTTGTTTATTCAGATTAGGCCCCGAGATGTTCTGCACGTTCTGTAAAATTAATCTGGGAAGTTTTTTTTTTTGACAGATTAATGTCCGTTCCATCCTCAGTGTTAAGTGAAAATATTAAACAGGAATAGTCATTGTAACAAATTGTCTATTCATTCAACTCTGTGGATATGTAAAAGAAAAAAATATCATGTGACTAAATGGCCTTCATATAATCTGATTTAGTTATTTTGATATGATGTTGTTCTGTTCGAATGTGTCAGGGAGTAAAAAGAGGAAACTGCTGGATTTTTTAACATTTATTTATTGCTGCCACATTACAGAAAAAAAAACTATAACCACAAATATTTTTGATTGAACGGTCATTGTTTAATATAACCATGAATTAACTACCTAAAACATCATGCAGTTATTGATCTCATCCTACCCCTCAAAGAGAAAATGACAGTAAAATGAGCATTTTATGTGTTTCCATGCATTGCTGAACTTAAAGCCAGAGTGCTTTTTAAGAACAAGCTTCAGCCTGGCGGGGAGTGACTGAGTGTTGGCAGAGTGGTGAAAACCTGCTGCTGTAAAGGAAAACCATCGCAATTCTATTACTTTTCTCATTTTGGGAACCAAAGTTGCAGCTAACACAGATTAATGGCACAGCACCGTGCAAAACGAATACTGCAACATCTTTATGCACAGGTTTAAAGTAACATCAGTGAATATTTTAATTGGCTGATTTTGCCCCATTTTCTTCAACTTCATGCAATGCCAGGTTAAAAAACTGTGAGACTCCACATTTTCATTTTTTAAACAGAGCTCTGATTAAAAATAAAAGTAAATAAGCTAATCTTTATCAGAAAAAATAAAACAAATATTTATGTTAATGTGAAGGCACATCAGGCGAATATAGTACAGAATATTTAGTTTCACTTTAACAATGCAAATTAAATAATGCGGTTTTCTTTAGCTTGTGTTTGCATAAATGGGGAAGCTCAACTCGGATTAGCGTTTTGACAAACTTGGGTTCTCAAACGTAATGTTTCATGTTATTGAACAGTCATTTTGCCATTTTATTTTCAAAGCACACTGGAGTTTAGAATAATTTAAGTCTATATATACATAATTATTACAAATATGCATAATTTCTTGTTTCACATCGTATGTACTGTATGAGAGTGAAGGTAATGTTTCATTATCTGGGTGCAGGCTGGGACCGTAAACTACAGACAAACCTTAAAAGCTGATCTGAGTCTGAACCTCGTCGTTAACCGAAGAGGTCATTCGTAGATTTCATCCCAGATGAGTTTGCTTGGCGTAAAGCATGCAAATTCCACCATGGTCACTGGTGTCACGCATGTCTTCACACCTGCGTTAACATCTAAATTGAAGGTTGATATTAATAAGACTGATTATACGCTGAATACTTGGACGCTCATTGCTGTCAAACGCTTGTTATGAATTAATTTAATCAGCCTCCAGTTGTGCATTTTTTTCATCTTAAATAGCAGCTTCACTCCTGCTGCTCATTGTGGATGCAGATACATTATGAAATAGGAATGTAATTGATATGAAATTAGGGTTTAATGCGTTTTTTTTTAGATATCTGGGAGTAATCCATCGCAGTTTTGGAACATCTCTGTAACCCTGAGGAGTTTCTGTTTTGTCTCGCTGACTGAACATATGTGGGTTTTTTAAGATAAGTCAAACTCAAGCTACGCACCGTTCAATGAAATGTTGGTCGGTAGTTAGTTAAAACTGCTAACAAAGCAGTTCAGTATAAACATTTTGTTGTTTAAAACTCTTGTTTGGACTCAAGATTGGTTAAAAATAGCATTGTGCTTTCATGTGTTTTAATAAGTGAAGAATAAATCCTGGAAACTTTACTCCACACCCATTTTTCCTACCTCTAATAAGTTCTGAGTTTACTGCCTGGTTTTCATTGAGTTTTTCTTTTTTTACCAGTCAGGATTGTTTTGATGTAATTTTGTTTCCACTGATGTGCTTTTTTTCCTTTTGTGGCTCATTTTATGTACTAAGTAAAAATCTTTTACAGTGGTTTGTATTTTCAGTGAGTGTCAGAACCATCACTCCTGAAACATTTGTCTTGCTGAACTACTGCTGCTGTGTTCATGTACTGTCAAGTGTTAAAAGCCTTAAACAGCTTTATATGTTTTGTTTTTGATGGTATTATTTTGCCTGTGTCCCATACAGTTAGTGTACATGTCAGAAAATGATGATTAAAGATATTAAATGCATTAATCTCAACTTTTATTTTAAGGCTTTTCACTGTTTTTTTTTTTTTTACTTTTAAATTTTATCCTGATAAAACAAACTGTCATTAAATGAAATGAATACTTTATTTTCTTGCATGTCTTCATTCTTAGGAGACATATTTGTGCAGACACTTGTCTAAAACCTGCAGGGAGTTAAAAAATAAAGCGCATAGTTGTTATACATCACATTGGCATTACTGGTATGCGTGGTTCATTGACAAACTCCAAAATGTGTCCTCTAATGAAATGTATCTAAATTACCTTGAGAATAAATTATTTGAAAAAAAATATGTTATTTGTCGCCACCTTATCCGATTTCATTTAAAACTTTTCCAGAGTGACAATTGAGATGGAATATATTTGTATTTGTCAGAAGTGCCATTTTTGATGTCATGCATGATGCGTAACGTGGAGCATAATACATGCAGTTCTTTCCAACAGTGAGTTTAAGTGCAGTTGTCTGCTTGCCCCTTGAAGTTTCACCAGCAGGCCAGCCTGTGATACTGATCCATTTGTGGCTGTAGATAGTTTCCTGTACACTTGGTGTATGTGTAAAATAAAAATCTGTGAGATCTGTGTGCAGATCTGGGGTCATTATTTACCACCTATTTCAGCAGGAAATTCCAGTTAGGCATTAACACGACACTGACAATGAAAATAAAGTATTACTTACATCAAAACACATGCAATCATTCAGAAAAGATACTAATATTGATTATTGCCTAATAAATGCATAAACTAACAATACTCCTCCCTGTGAAAGATCTTGACCCACAATGCACTTATACAGACTGTTCATTTATGCAAGATCTAGTACCAGACTGTATCTGAGTAAAATGTCAGAATAAACATGATAAAAAGAGGAAGGGGCCGTTTCATTTGCAGACGGTGACATTTACACCGAGTCCCGCCTACAAGGCGTGGAATCGTGTCTCCTTTCCACAAGTCTCATTAGGGACAGAGAGATGCCGAGAAGACTATAGATGGCCCAGATACGGGGTGAGTAGCACCAAGTAATGACATTAACCGGTCAGGACCCTTCGTTAAGACCAGGCAGTGCAGCTTGAAGGCATCATTTACCTCCGAGAGACGTGCTGCATCCTGCCTGCAATGGAGGAGAGCACAGACAGGCTGAAATGGATGACTGAGGAGCATGAAAACAGCATGAAATAATTCTGCTACTTATAACTGGTCGGGATTGCTTTCAAGAAAGAGTTACAGATAATTATAATAAAAACTGTTAGAAGGCTTTCATTGGCCGCTTCGTCAAAAATCCGACATTGTAATGAGTTAGAATGGTTTCGCTATTTAGCGCAATGTTCCAAACGCAACCTTTGCGGCATTATTTTGCGACCTCTTTCTGATGGTTATTAATTGAGTCCAGCTTAACATGTAAACCAGTCTGAAATTAAATCAAGACATTTTCACAACTTGGAACGCGGTTTCTGAAGAAAGGCGCGTTTAGAGATGTTAATAGAGATGCTAACTGAAAATGGCAGCAAAAGATGCTCAAACATGTATGGTTATGACTGTTTTCTCCTTTCACAAATCAAGTAATCTATATTTGTTTTGAACAAAATGTTTTATATGTCGAAAATAAAGGATCGTTAAATCAGTTTTCTGGTATTAATCATCCTGTGACTATAGGGGGCGCTAATTACGCTCGTTCAACTAGCTAACGGTATTATTAAAGTTAGGCGCTGCACAGTTTTCGTGTGTGAATTTCTTTTTATCCAACAGTCTGGAGGGCAGTCCTAAACCACATTTTAAAAAGAAACCTAAAATGGCGTCAGAAAGATGCGGGTCGCGGTGAAAAGGAGCTGGTGGAAGACAAAACAAGTCTTTTTGAGTTGAGGCCACGCTGTTGAATTTCTTTTCAGACTAGAGGTCCTTAGCAGTAGTTGCTAAGCTACCGCCACAGCGCGTGCAGCCAAGTAAACGTTAACTGGCAGCCCTGAACACAGTTAGATGACAGGGAATAGAAAACAGTTCCCATCCCTTTACTTTGCACTTGTCATGAGAATAATGTGCACAAAAGCAATAGAAACAACAGCGGACATGTTGTCAGACGTTCCAATTCAAGGGCATATTGCCCCAGGGGCAGCTCTAGAATTTTCTTTTTTTGCGGAGGGGCAGACAGGGGTATTGACTATAAAAAGGTTTGTAGAAATAGTCTGTAAAACTTTTATTTAAGTCTGGATTTTTAAACAGTTGCTATTATAAATACAGTAGTAACCTTGAGTTAAAATAGTAAAGAAATGTAAGTAATGGTATTTAGTCATCAACCATAGTTAATTTAGGATTAATCATGATAGTTAAATTACAATTGCACAAAGAAATACTTTATTGAAAAAAGCTGTGCCTGTTTAGATGTTTCAATAATATTATTTAAGTTGCTGATCAGTTAACTTGTCAAAGTCATTAGATCTGATGTCATTGTGTCATTTGTATCCTTTTTGAGAAAAGAAAAAATACAGTTGGTGTATTCTCAATTTGCTGGTCTGGTTCCTGACTGGTTTCTGATGTATCCCAGCACTATCTTCCAGGTTATAACTTACAACCGCAGTGTGAATTTTCAGACTAGTTTTTTCCATATCATGTGCTTTTTCAGAACTTCATTTTTCCGTATATTTAATGTCAATGTTATGCTGCAAAACATCCTCCTTGTAAGGGTCAGTCTTGTTTTTTTTTTATTTATTTTTTATTAAATAGCTTTTATGTTAGGCTAACTTCTAGTTTCAGCTCCATCACTATTTTAGATGTCATGAAAAAATATACAAAATTTATAACATCTTGTTTGAGTTATATGGTTTGGCTAGTTGTTGCTTATGGATTTGATACTTTCAGGCCATGCAGTGATGGGCTGCAGCATGTAATCTCTTATTAGTGACACACAACCTGTTGCTCCAGATGTTGAATAACCTGTCTGATTAAATCCAAACAAGAGCTGCTAGATGAAGGCAGTATTATATTTTCAAGGATAAATGCCAAAATAACTCCTCATTTTCTGTTGCTTCTGGTTCACAAAGCATTTTTGTCAACAGTTTTTGTCACAAAGAGACATACTAACCTTTATTACCCATCATCGCTTGTGCATTTTGCAGTGGCCTTTTGTTATTTTTTTGAGTCAGAGTTTCTTAAGGGGATTGACCTAAAATTATATTTAGATCTGTGCTACAGCAAACTGCAGACACTACAGAGAAAATTTAGCAAACATTAAGCAAGAGGAGCTTCTAATATTGGAAATGATTAGCAGAAGTTTTCAGCAGTACAGGCTGGGAGATCACAGATTGCACATCATGTGATGAGCAGTCTGCTTGTCGATGTGGAGTTGGTTCAGTCTCTCCATCAGATGGCTGCTTGGAATGTGAATTTTAGTGTCAGTTTTCACTCTGGATCATCAGCTCTGTTAATATCAAGTATGCATTGTATGATCCCTCGTGTGTTTGTCAGATTGTGGAGGAAACACAGATTAGTTGCACAACGGTTCAGAGATTTGGAGATGAAAGGAGCTGGGTATGGTTATTATTTCTAGTACAACAGCTCGGATGTTTATTCCAACTTCTGAGATGTTTTTATCCCGAGGAGGTGGCAGCTGCAATAAAACCACGCACTAGCAACTAATGCTGTGTTCTCAGAAGGATACGTTGTGTTAGAGGAAAAAAAGTGCCTTATTTCCTGACTAATCAAAGGATAACAGTGTCAGATATCATGGTTTTTGTTGATGTAAACTGACAGGTGAACATATTTATAGAACAAACATTCACGCTCTTTAGAAAAAAAGATGGTGCTTAAAATACTGCAACTGATAAATCTCTAGAGAAGCTAGTTGTTGGTTGAAGTTGTTTCAAACTGATGTTTTCTCTCATCTAACAGCAGAGCGATCAGAGAGATTCTGTTCAAATGAGGAGCTGTAAGCTGTTTCATATTTCTTATCAACCCTGAAAGCTCACTGAATGCAAAGAGAATTTGGAGAACAGCAGTTGTTTCTTGTTTTCTTTCCAAAAAAGCAATTTTTCCAATCATCAAGCAAGCCTGTCAGCCAGCTTTTCATGTCAGAGCAGAGCTGATGCCAAAGTCTGATCTCTGCTGTGCTCCTACCAAGCTGTTGCAGATTGTGGAATGAGTTTAGTAAATATAACAGCAATTTAGTTTAGATTAGTTTTTACAGGGGATTTTTTAAGAATATGACTTTAACACATGTATAAATAATATGTTGTAAATAAGTAAATGAAGCAGATGCAGCCATCATGTCAGATCACTTTTTAGTTCCATACATGTTGCATATTCTGAATAGCCAAAATGCAAAACAGGAAATGCTTCAGAGGAAGAAGAGATATTTTAACAGTAAGCATTCAGGTATAATTTTGCGTTTTTACTACATTATAGTAACGGTTTTATCAGCGTTTATAGCCTCCTCTGTTTTATATTTCACTATTTTAAATGCTCCCTTTAGATGACTTTTAGATGCGTCCTTGATTCAACACACCAAAGCACAATTCTGTAAACCCAGAGTTCAGGATGAGAAAATCTTTGCAGTGTTTATGCTTGGTAATCTGTTTGCCTACAAATTCAGATCAGTGGAGAGAAAATCAAATGATGAAGCAAACTGAACTTTTTTAGTCAAAATTTTGCCTTTGCATGACATGTTTGTGTGCTTTTGTATTCACAGGGGAGCTGACACAAGAGTTTATACAGCAGAGCTGTGAGACTGACTGACCCTATCTGCACTTATCCATAAGGTAATCTGCAGCAGTGGTTCTCAAACTGGGCTACTGGACCCCTGTGGAGGTGTTGAGATCACATCTGGGATCACCAGATGATTTCAGAATAAATATAGCCCTCATTTATCAAATAAATTAAGGCTTTTTTTACCAGGGCTGTTGCAATTAAACCATTAATGCAGAGCCAAAGCTATGAAATTAGCACATACATTTTTTTTAACACATTAACGCATACGCTACAAAGTTTCTACAAATGTTCTACTAAAAATCTGAATGTTTCACTGTTTCTGCACGATGATTTTAGGGATAAAGGTTCCACTTTTACTGCTTATGTATTATGATTCTGACAATTTACCAACCATACATTTAGAGGATGGCCCGTTTGATATATCACATAATTAACCAGTTGTGGCGTGGTGGGAGATGCGAACACTAACATTGTGGGCGTTGTGGTTTTAAAAGTTTATTTCCATTGGTTTGTTTATCTCCTGAATCAATAGAAGATAATGTAACACCAAAATGCATTCTGCATCATCATAAATGTGGCTTTGATTATCAGTAACAATCCCATTAACATTTGTTCCGACTGTCCGTGTACATCTGTGTTTCACAGAGTGATGGACGCTGATCTCCTTTTGCTGCTTTTTCCTGCAGGTGCAAACGATAAGACAGCCATGCCTCCTCCAGCTGACATTGTGAAGGTTGCCATTGAATGGCCCGGTGCCAATGCTCAGCTTATTGAAATGGACCAGGTGGGTATTTCTTCCGTAAAGCTTCAGATATATTTGCTGTTTATGATCTCTAATGCTGCTCAGCTTTTGCTGAGAAGTGAAAACGTTTAGTATTAAAGGAGGAAAAGTTTACGTTGATGTAATTGGTTTCCAGTATGACAGGAAGGTGTAATGTTGTAAAAAGGGACGTAACCATCTGTCACAGCCTACAGGCCTGGGTATATTAAAATAAATACAGTTGTGTATAGAGAAGGTTTATTATGCCTCACTTCAGTCCTTATGTGTCATATGTTTGCATATTTTCATACTTTTTTTTGCAGAAGAGGCCTTTGTCCTCTATAATTCGTGAAGTATGCGATGGGTAAGTGTTACGTCTTAAACTGATCTATTTCCCAGATGATTAAAATAGTCTCTAGCATCCTGTTTGTTTAATTGGTGAGTTTGTTTATAGATTAACACATATATATCACATATAGAGATCCACTGCACGGATCTGAAACTCTGTGTTGCGGTTTAAAGAAGCTTCTCTGCTTCAACACATCTGACTCAAGTGAATGGATCCTTGTAAAGAACTTGACAACAAGCTACTGGAACTATTTTATTAAAGTCAGCACAAAAACACCCAAAACCTGCAGGATTGGGGCCCACAGGGAGCAGAGATTTGATCTTTTATATTTACACTTTTATATATACACACTTTGGTAAAGCTTTATTAATTCTTATCGACTAGGCAGAAAAAAACATTAATGTTTATACATGTTAAGAGTTTTCTCTTCAGATTAAAGGCAAATCATGCGCAGGACACAACAGAAAGTAATTTAAATGGTCATCTAATGACTCCATCTGTTGTTGTGATAAACAAGACAACAGACATTTTGACCCATAGGAAAACCACAGATAGTACAAAAAGGTTTTTTTTTTGCCTTTTAACACTTATTTAACTCACCAAAGCTCACTGTGACATATACATACCGTTTCTGAGACATTTTGTATCACTTTTTGGTAAAAAGTTTGCAGAATATCCTGTTGAACGCAATCTGATACATCAGGAAGCAGAAGATTATACTATAGTAAATTTGACATATCACATATTTAAAAAAGATCAAAATCCCTAAAAAAATATGTTACTTTTTAAACATTTTTTCCTGAATTACAGGGTCTTAAAGGGTTAAGTCTGCATCTAGTTTTTGGGGTAAACCTGCTCTCCAGTTTGGTTGCTGCTATTCCTGCCTGTTTGGGATAAACCAACAGGCAGGTGGTTGCAGTTTGCTTCCAAAAATGATGTTTATCTCTGCTTTTTGATAAAGCTGATACTTGTGTTTGATGCGAGAATAAAAACAAGTAGCTTGCAAAGCGCTGTCCTTTCATAGGCGTGGATGGTATATCCATTTTGTCACAGACAATGAAACCTTGCATAATCCCTTGCTTTCACCTGGGGTTCTTGCCTTTCCTGCCATCTTTTCCTCTTTTATGTTCTTGCACTTTAGTTTTGAGTACTGCACATTTTCTCTTACCCATCCACCTCTTAACAAGGCTGCATCTACCCACTGCCTCCCTTTTACCATTTGAAAGAGAAAATTCTTTACACTTTACTGTTACACCCACTGAATAATTCTCCTCCACAATCACACAGTGGGCTTGCAGCTTGTGTAAATACATCTGCTGGAAAGAACAGCCTGACTTTGGACGACCTTTTGTCCAAGCAGATGGAGTGTGCTGAATTATAACATTTGCACACTTTGTTTCTTGCTGTAACTTTGAATGTTAATTCTTTGCTAATTGTTTGGATTCTCAGCTGGTCTTTATCAGGCTCAGAGCAGTTTGCCCTCCGTTATGCTGATGGTCCTCAGCTTTATATTACAGAGCAGGTGAGCATCAATGTCCTCTTTAGCCCCTTATGTTCACAAGTTGAAATTGAAACTTGAGATTAAACCCACTTTCTTTATTACCTCTCAGAGCCGTGGTGAAATTAAGAATGGAACCATCCTTCGATTAGCAATTTCTCCTGTGAGTCATCTTTGCGTTTTTATATTTGTGATTCTGTCATTTGACAAGAGTTGATCTTATTAGCTGTTCTTACTTTTATTTTTAGTTTTTAATGAATTTTAAATGGTTTGCTTTCATCACTTGACATCTAATCTTATCTGCTAAACCAGGGTATCAATACGTCACAGAGGGCACAGCTCTGCTCGATGAGTGGTGCTGATGTGATCTGGCAGGGTTAAGCCCCCAATTTCTAACTCACTAATAATATTTGATAATCTGCCTTCATAATCCCAGCCTGGTTCTAGGTGAACTGAGAGTACAACTCACACATGATTTGCATCATTCTTAGAGTTTTGGTTGTGTTAGCTATGCTGATTCATTCTTGAAGTGTATTTTTGATGTGTGAATGCATTTAAGAGAACAAATCAGATCGGGTTAAACTTTTCTAGACTAAACCTATTAAAGCCTAACTGCCTGATACCAGCATCTAGAGATGTTTTAAAACCAACATCATGGTTCAAATTGAACCATCAATCCCAGTAAAGTGCCCTTTATAAGTTAAAGTTCCCCAGTCGACAGGTTTGGATCATTGCTGACCTGTAATAAGATCAGAGTAAATGAAGTGACTGGAAGGTAAAGGCTGAACTGTATTAAAGCAGCGATGCTTTCATCACTGACAGGCTCGTGCTGCTCGTCAGCTCCTGGAGCGGATTCAGTCCCATGGCATCGATGCTCGCCTCGAGGCTCTGAAGGAGCTCGCCAAGCTGTCAGCAGATCCTACTTTCGCTGCAGAGTTCATTAACATGGAGGGCATTGGGACACTGGCTCGCCTGGTAGAGAGCGGCACGCAGTGAGCACTCGCCTGGTTTCTTTATGTAACACCTGGATAAACGTTTCTTTGCCATACAGTATTCCTTAATGTTACTGATAAAACTGTTATATACAGGAAATATATATGAATATATGAAACCTGACATGTTTAGTTTTAGTTGAAAAGACACACAAAAGTGTTGTTTTTCTTTCTTGAGCTTTGGGGAAATGTTGGCCTTCACTCTCACCGCCTTCCTGGAGCTGATGGATCACGGCATTGTGTCTTGGGACCTTATCTCCCTCTCCTTCATCAAACAGGTACCTCCTCTGAAAGAGAGCAAATTATAAAACACAAAATCTGCCCCATTCCCATCTGCTTAGAATTTCAAGGTTTGTGTTTTTATTCCTCTTTATTTATGCTCTTTTGTTTAATTGTTTGACCTTCCCTTCCTCTGAAATGCCGGAAATGTGTGGGAGCCGTTGCGTAGCAACTCCGTGAATTATTTGGAGCTCCTTCACTGTGTATGTGAATAGTTTTTCCTCCTGAAAACTTCTCTGCAGCCTTGAGAGTTGCTCATAAGAAACTTGTCAAACCTGTCATTTGCTTTTCTCTTTTACTTTCTTTTTGTTCCAAAAAAAGAGAAAAAAACCCCAAAAAACAGACTATGATTGTTTTTCTAAAGCTTTTTTTAAAATTTCCTTTCAAGCATCACATATTTTCTTTAGGTTCAACTGAATGATCAAAGAAACAATCAAAGCACGACCGTTGCTGCAAAATCTGCTGTCTCACAACGCTTTGGCTTCTGTGCTCTCACTCAGATTGCAGGTTATGTGAATCAGCCGATGGTGGACGTGTCCATCCTGCAGCGCTCTCTGGCCATCCTGGAGAGCATGGTCCTAAACAGCCACAGCCTTTACCATCGAGTAGCCCAGGAGATCACCGTGGGACAGCTCATCGGGCACCTGCAAGTGTGAGCACACACACATGCACAGGGTCGTCCTGCACTCTGATCTGTGTTGCACTCTAAAGCAACTTTTGAAATGATACTGCTACGCGTATGATGTAAAGGGTGAGATCAGGATGCATTGATGAAATTAAATCAGCGATGGGCAAGTTTTTAAATGTTTCCCTGCTCCAACAGACCTAATTCAAATAAATGAGTCACTGTGCAGAACTGGAGCCATTAGATTTGAGTCAGGCGGTCCTCGAGGACCAAGGTTTTACCATCACAGCACTAAATGCTTCATTTGATCAAGAATTCACATGAAAGAGACCAAAACCAGCAAGACGTTTGTTTTATGTTCAATAATTTCAAAATTTTATTCCTTATTTGTAGCTTAGTCTCATCTGAGGGGATTCTGTTTAACAGAAACTTCTTCCAAATGAAATTTAATTAAACAAATGCATGAAATGAAAAACATTTTATTGCGTGTCATGTTTTTTTTTTTAATTTTATTAAGAGCAATAATAACCAATCAGAAGATGATGTCTTGTCCTGGCGGGTGATGGCTGCTGATAGGAATGATCTCCGGTAGCTTTCATTAGACCTAATGAGGTCATACACTGCTCACACGCTGCTGTTTCTTCACTGTGTTGTGTAGAAAATGTGAAGAATGGTCTCATATCTTCAACCTCTTGTGCTGTGTTCTTCCCGCACACTCAGCTCCAGCAGCTCCAGAGTCATTCCCAGCACAGAACCAGCATCAGTTTGTTCAGTTTCTTGCTGTCTCTCATGCTGCTTAACCAACAGATGGCTACAAAGCTAATTGCATATTCCATAACGGACTTCGAGAAGATAAAAATAGTACATTTCATGTCTGGTTCTCTATGTTTGAGTTTGTATCAGGGACTACCTGTAGTTATTGATCTACATTTGGTTCCCAAGTGAGTGTTGACTGCAACAGGACAGATCTGCAAGTAGAAGAAAATTCTTAAAATAAAGATGATTTTAAAGCAGCATGTTTAAAAGGTTCATAGTTAACAAGAAACTCAATAAGATGAGCAAGTAATCTGCAATATTGTTGGTATAAAGATCCAGGAAACATGTTTTTGGTCTTATTCAAGAATCCCATTTAATATGTCCATGATCGTGAACATGAAAACAAAAGCAAAAATCCTGAACTCATCCTTTTCATTGTATTTATTGTGATAAAGCTAAGAGAAAAATCTGCGTACGGTATGTGGAATAGCTGTTAGCTTGTATGTTAAACCACTGAAAATGAGAAGAGCACGATGCTTCTAACTGGTTGTTGCAATACTGGATATTTCTTCAGGTCAAACCAGGAGATCCAGACCTACGCCATCGCCCTCATCAACGCTCTCTTCCTGAAGGCACCAGAGGACAGACGACAGGTTGGTGCACCACACCCGCAGCACATTGGGCTGCATCACTGAAAATGACTCAGAATAGATAGAATTAGCTAGAATACTAATGTTCTGTCCAGAGATTTGTTTCTTTAGTGGCAGAGAGCAGTAGACATTGGCTCACTGTGGCTGCTGCTAATGTCTGCAGCTGTTACAGCTAATCACATGAATAGATGTCTGTCTGCAAGCTGTCATGTTGTGGGTTCTGTCTGAGACTCATTGCTGTAGTGACGCACTCACTAATAATAGTGCCGCTTTAAAATCTGTGCCTTTGTCACACTGCTTTGTGTTTTCATGGTAGTTTAATGAGATCGACAAACAATTAAAGTTGGTTTCCAATAAACCAGGAATGGCAAAGACTTTACCATGTTTTGATGTTTTCAGAATGATCCAACGATTAGAAGTATGAATATTACTAAAAAAAAATCTTAAAGTGCTTCCATACATAACAGATTGTAACTTGATGTTGAATGTTGTTGTTTTAGGATAAAATTCACATGAAAAAACTTTGTAGAATCAGGCAAAAATGTTTGTGTAAAAGACCAACAAACATTCGGGATGCCATCTTCCTGTCTCATTTCTCTTTGTTAGTCTCGCTTTGCTGTGGTAACTTTTAACCAAGTTCATGCTGTGCAGTAGTGTAATGCCGTATTTAATCTTGTTTCATGCACAGTTACTGTGTTTTTCCAGTTTCAGGGCTTTGAAACTGTACACTATACACCTTAAAACATTCCTTTATTAGACAGTTATCTTACATGAGTTGAAGTAATCACTCATTTGAAAAGAAATAGAGGGAAATTTGTCAGCAAAGCTGGTTTACTGGTGACCACATCATAAAGTAATAAGAAGACTTTCATTTTTTTCTTTAAACTTAAATGATTTTTCATCACAAAAAAAAGAAAAGTGGTCTTCTGGCACGATTTTTTAATGTCTCATCACCTTATATGTATGTATGTGTATGTATTTAATTATCCAACAGCTGCATTATCAGTAATTTATGAATGCAGAGTTTATGATACGTAGGTGAGAAGGACAAATACTTAAAAGATGCAGAAGGATGACAAATGCTTTGGTTGATTATTTTCCACTTATGATAACACCAACTGCTGCGTTATATTGAAAAGCCTGATTGCGACGAGTAATATCTTGAAGGATTGTACTTCCAGTTAAACATGTACTAGAAATCCGCTGTAATATCCTCATGTTGGGATTCAGACTTCCTTCTGTTCGGTTGACTGGGTGATTGTACTCTCCCACAGTAGGGAGGAAAAAAAGACATATTATTGGCTTTTACGCCTTATTAGTTTTACACAGTCGGGAACATCAGTAAGATTCATACACCTTGGCTTCTCCATTTTGCTGTGAAATCTTGTTGAAGGTCAACCGGTATGGTTGTGTTGGGAACAGTCTTGAACAATTTGCTAAAGCTGCTCCCACAACTGTTCAGTTGGGTTGAGGTCAGGACTTGTGGCAAGGTTGGTCATTATGCCTTCCTCACTCCAAAATTTCTGCAGATACTCTGTGAAGATTCTGGTTCTGTGGGGAAACATTGTGACCCTGGAGGATGGAGTTAGGGCCCAGATTCTGGACAAACGATATTGCCACTTGTTCCAGAACCTAATTTTAATCTGTGAGCCAATCAGGAGTCGGTTATGCGTGTGTAACTGACACACACTTGGCAACACGTGAATCTCAAAGAAAGAGTTCATACCAGAAACAGATATTGGGAAATTTGTTCATTCATTAGTGGACTCAAGCAAGTACAGATTAGATCATTTTATTTTTGAATAGTTGTTCTTCGTGTCCACCTCCTGTTACTGACCACTGGAGGGCGAACTGAGCCAATCCTGTGAAAAAACACAACAGAGGGACTTATTGTACATTCCAACGGAAATCCTTTGCTTGGTAAATTAGATTAGAGTCACCCCTTGAAAGATCTCGTGATAGCTTTGGAGCATTTTCTTTGCCATCATTGTGGGGAAAGGAGCAGTGAAATCCTTTCAGCTGTATAAATAAATAGTCGTGTTGTCGTCTGATATGAAGAGCAAGTCAGCTGCTCTACCATGACCGATGTACCTATTTGACACAACTCCATGTTTTTGTTTTGTTGCATGCTGTGCCAGTGATGTATCCCTGTATCTCATGGTCCATGTGTGCACTTTTTGTTTCCGTTACTGTCACACCCATGTCCCTCCTCCCTGCCCTTGGCTCGCAGGAGGAGTATTCTAACCCACTGGAGCAGCACCTCACTGTGAGTACACATCCCTCTGCAACTCATTCCCAGTTCTCCCCCCCTCCCACACCCTTCTGCTCCACCACTCTGTAGCTCTTTTTTTGGCATAGAGAGCCATTGCACAGTCCATTTGGATTAAGAAAGAGCCATAGCTTGTAGCAGCAGCAGACAGACTGAGCTGACAGAATGAAGTTAATCCATTTATCTGTTAGTTTATTGATTGTTTGAAGGGTCAAACAATCAACTTCAGGGCATAATGTTTATTTTAAGGCAGAATTTTCCAAAGTTGCTGTTTTGCTTTTTGACTGTGTGGTAAACCATCTTTCCCTACTGACTTTTGTGTATCCTCAGGAAATGGCCAGCACTTTGGCTCAGAAACACCTGCGCTCCATCATTCTCAATGTGAGTATAAATGATGATACTTTATACAAGACAAAATCTTGTTTGTACAGGTTTTTAAAAAATGAAAGTAAATATTTGTTGTGAGCTTTTTTAATCTTCAGTTTAGCTTGAACCCTCTCTCTCGGAGCAGTCTTCAGTCTTCCTCTTTGTAAACTGGCTGCCATGTTGTTTGTCATGCTGCTAAATGTTTTATTGTAAGTTCAGGGGAGGATTCATCACTGACCTGTTGCTGCTGGTCCAGTTCCCATGCTGTCCAGCATATTTGAGCTTTTTCTTTCCTTAAAAATGACTCTTGACAGCCACTCTTGTATGAAGACTGATTCTGATGACAGGCTGGATCCATCTTCCTGATTTCTGACTTAGCTAATTTTTCCTTATTTCATAAGATCACTTTTAGATGCTAATAATTTATGTTGTTTAGAAATACCAGGTTTTTCTTTTCAATTCTTCAGTTCAAAACATGCCTCTTTTGCTCTTTTTTTGCTCTTTTTGGCTCCCTTCTATTAGATGTTTCTTTTTATACTTGATTGATTTATACTTGATCGATTGATATTTTCATCCCCAGAACGTTGGTCAAACTTTATTAAACTTAAAGGCTTTTCCCCGTCAGATAGCCGTAACACAGAATCAGCACATGTTAAATGGTTCCAAATCCCTGAAATGTAATAAAATCGGCTCTGAAAATGATTCCTTTTGGCACATGTCTGGATGCAACACTGCAGTTTTTGGAACATCTAGGAGCACGATTGAATAAAACCTGTAATTATTCGAATGCTTAATGAGCCATTTCTCACTATTTTAATAGTTAGTATTTTGTCTTTTTGTTGCAGCTGATAATTACAGCTGAACGTAATCATGAAGTGTCCATAAAATGCAATTTATTAGTTTGCTGTGCTTAATAAACAATACTGAATTGGCGTGCAGTGCATTAGGTATTTTTGCTTTTGTTTAATAAAAAGATGTTGCTTTACATTGCAGCTTTGCTCTAATCTTCTTTTCCAGCATGTTATCAGAGGAAATCGTCCAATCAAAGCAGAAATGGCCCATCAGCTGTATGTCCTACAAGTATTGACCTTTAATCTTCTGGAGGAAAGAATGATGACCAAAATGGACCCGAACGATCAGGTAAAATTTTAAGTCAACAAATTTCTATAAATGTCCAGAAAACATTTTCATTCTGTTGAAAGAAATTCTTGCTGCAAATGTCAGCAAAGTGTATTTAAAGAAATGGAAAGAATGCAAAATGTAAATGATTCTCTGTGGTACACTTAAATGAACAAAAAGCTTTTACGAATAAAACTAGTCTTCATGATGAGGAAGTTTAATAGAGTAAGAAAAGCTTCCTCCCTGATAGATCTGCTTTAAGTGTAACAAGCAGAGCAGAAAATTAAGGTTTTTCTACTTTTGCCAGCGCTTGTTGAAAGCCATCTGCTCACCACTGATTGACCCATCTATTTTATGGCTTTGTTTATTAATTTGCTGCTATTATTTTAAATGATCTCCTCTTTATGCTGATAGGCTTTTAGCATGTTGGTTTTCTATCTCAGGCGCAGAGAGACATCATTTTTGAGCTCCGTAGAATTGCCTTTGATGGAGAAAGCGATCCCACAGGTACAGAGAAGAGAAAGGCCATGTACACCAAAGACTACAAGATGCTGGGATTCACTGTGAGCCTACAAGACAGATTTTATTTCTTCTTTCTTCAAAAATTGAATCAAAAAGGTTAAAAACTTATTTTTTTTTCTATCGTTTGGCTCAAGTTATTTCTGGTTTAACTGCAGAACCATGTGAACCCAGCTATGGACTTTACCCAGACTCCTCCCGGGATGCTGGCTTTGGACAACATGCTGTATCTTGCTAAAGTTCATCAGGATACCTACATCAGGGTCAGCGTTGGTTTCAAACATGATCTTGGTCAATTCACAGAGCTGAAAAAAGTCAACCACACTTAATTTTTCTCCTCACTCTTGACAGATCGTTTTGGAGAACAGCAGCCGAGAAGATAAGCATGAGTGTCCCTTTGGCCGATGTGCCATCGAACTCACTCGGATGCTCTGTGAGATTCTCCAGGTCGGCGAGCTGCGTAAGTATTCTTGCGTATGTTGCTGTTTTGCTATTACTCTCAGCCATCTTCTGTCGTGTGTCTTGAATAGCATAAAGTTTAAGAAGCTTTCAGAAACCTCCAGCTCCAGTGCAACACATGGTCATGCCAGAGTTTTTATTTCACAGTAGAAATCTTTTCTTTTGTGCAGCCAACGAGGCCTGCAACGATTATCACCCCATGTTCTTCACCCATGACCGAGCCTGGGAAGAGTTCTTCTGTGTCTGCATCCAGCTGCTCAATAAAACCTGGAAGGAGATGAGGGCTACAGCAGAGGACTTCAACAAGGTCTGAGATTATTGTTCTCAGATCTACATGCAGATTTTCTTATTTAGTCCAGGATTCAGATTTTAATCTCAAAAACTCTCCAAGTCAAACCCGGAAGCTTGTGATTGGTACTGCTATGATATTCAGTGTGGTACAAACATAATACCAAATGTGAGCAAAGATCCAATTGTATATTTTTTTTCTATGAACTCGTAATAACAGGATTCACAGTTTTTATATTAGGCTTCAGTCATTGAGCATAAATCTACACCTATAATGCAAATAGATTATTCTACAAATCTCGTCTGTGGAATATAAAAAGAATGAAGGGACCCAAAGTGTTTCCACCATCTGTCCAGATGATGCCAACCCGGTGTAAGAGTGTGAGCCCTGCCAAGCTTTATCCTGACACACACACACACTTCTGCTGCCATGTCCTGGTGTGTGTGACGGAACAGCCGAGTGAAGCACAAAGCCGAAATGGTTTTGGTTCATTAAATTATGCATGGCAATTACTACTTAAACCGACACTCATTGAAATGAAAAGGAATATGTAAAATCGTTTATTGGGTTTTAATTATTGATGTCTGTAAAAACAAAAAGGATGTCTGTCGTTGAGTTGAGTTTCTTAACGAGAAACTTTAGCTTCGGTTAAATCAGGAAAAGTGGAAAGGTTTAAAGCCCCAGCAGTAATGGAGGCGATGGGAGTGTGATTAATAACTGCTGACATGTTCGTTGCATCTATCCTGGCTCATTTTTCTTGTATGTCTCACCAGGTGATGCAGGTGGTCCGTGAGCAGATCACTAGAGCTCTGGCAATGAAACCATCATCCATAGACCAGCTGAAGAATAAATTGCGAGGACTCAACTATTCAGAGATTCTGCGTCTGCGTCAGTCAGAAAGAATGAGCCAGGATGACTTCCAGTCTCCACCTATCATGTCAGTTTGTGTCTATGTCACATTTATCTGAACATATATTCTCAGAACCTTCAGCTTTTTTCTGTTTTTTTATCAGACACAAACTCAGACTCTGCTTTGTTCATTTGATATTAAACACTATATTATTAGATGTGTGTGTGTGAGTGTGTGTGCCCGTTCCTGTCACTCATGCTGTGTTTGTGCCGCAGTGAGCTACGGGAGAGAATTCAGCCTGAGATCTTAGAGCTCATCAAGCAACAACGACTCAACCGGTTGTGTGAGGGAAGTTGCTTCCGAAAACTGGGTAACCGCCGAAGGCAAGGTACACGCTGTATCAGTGCAATTATCTTCCTTTCTGCGGAAGAAACTCTTGTTGTTGTTGATCATCAGCAAAGCTCTGGATTCTCTCCTTTTTCTTTTCTCAGAGAAGTTTTGGTTCTGCAGACTTTCTCTGAATCATAAAGTGCTGCATTATGGAGACTTGGATGAGTCCCCTCAGGGTGAAGTGCCTTTTGAGCTGCTTAGTGACAAGAGTAAGACACAATGAAATGTCTTTTTCTCCACGTGGCTCCATTTCGTTCTATTGAAACTTTAGATGGAACACAGGATCGGTCAGGATGAATTTCTCCAAGTGTTTGTTCTGTTTCTCCCCGTAGTCCCCGTCTCGGACATCAAGTCTGTGCTGACAGGGAAGGACTGCCCTCATATGAAAGAGAAAAGTGCTCTGAAACAAAACAAGGTGGATCTTTTTCTTTCATGTTTTGTGTCCGGTGGAATTGTAAAATATCTGTCATCCTTACTTTGTTCTCACTCAGTGTGGGTGCAGTGTTGTTTGACTTGTTTGCTTCCTTTAGGAGGTGCTGGAGTTGGCTTTCTCTGTCCTGTATGATCCGGATGAAACACTCAATTTTGTTGCACCCAACAAATACGAGGTAAGCTGACCTGTGTGCCGTAAAACGGCAGGCTTTTAACACCTTTTACGCATCGTCACTGTAAAGTCTTAGTTGTGGGTTCAGTTCTTAGTGGCGAAAGCAAAAGTGATGGCAGTTTTTTTTTGTCTTTGCATGACAGCCATTTTATGTTTCCAGTTGTTTTCTCTTTTACAGGAATAAATATCCACCGAACATTTAGCGGGAATTTTTTTTTTTTTTGTTTGTTTGGATTCAGTTGAAGCGGTCAGGTCACGTAATGTAACATACAATTTTTTTCAGCTACAACTTACAAAATATCCAAAAACCTTTGTATCAAATCACAAAAACAATAACAAATATGAATAAGATTTAGTCATATGATGTGATTTACCATTTTGAATTAGTTGTCTTTTGCTTTTTTAATTGCATCAGAATCAAAACAAGCGATACGAAACAGTAAATGTTACACAAGAACCCTATTTTGCAAAAAAAATATTAATAATATATTTAATATTTAAGCCTTATAAAACTACTATTAATAATAACAAATGTCAATTTAATAACTAAACAAATTACATAGGGAAGTAGGAACTATATGTTCTGCAAAACACTTTTCTTCAACATGGTATATAACCACAACAGTGGCTGATTCTGTCATTTCCCTGCCGATTTTCCGGAAAGTGTGTGGAGAATTCAGTCCAGGCTTTTTCAAAAAGTGCTGTTTATGCATGCACTTTACAGCTGAAAATACTTATAGTAATACCACATGTGTGTGGAGGAACTGCAGTCATACTGAGTGAGCGAGAAGCAGCATACAGGTGTGCAGACAGGAGTGTGAAGCAGTCCCTCCGACCCCACAAGGTTCACTTTAATACATCCTGGTAGCTTTTGTTTCACTGTGTTGGAAGCAAACAGTTATTTTTGCATAATTCTTGCACTAATCTGAATTACTGAGTATAATCTGCTGGGTTTACTTGAACCGGTGATTTTGACTTGTCAACATATATGCATGTGCCTTTTGTCATGTTTTTGATTGAACCAAACTCTAAAAATGCCAACCTAGAAAGAGCACATTGACAAGACTTCAAAGGGGATCAAAGAAGGTTTTATTGTTTAGACAATAAGAGCAGAATGTCAAAAATCCTCAGGGGGACCCAAAAGGAAGGCTAAAGCAGGCAGCGGTCCTGGGTACTCGCTCTCCAAATCATCATGAAAGGTCAGCAGCCATCTGGCACTGAATGAGTGTGACTCTGGTGCTTAAATACTGAAGGGAGTGGTGATGATAGGGTGCGGGAGTGCTGACATGCCCCAGGGCCGCTGCTCTGCCACTGTCTGGTGGAAGGGAGAAAACATTACAGCGCGAACCAACAAATACATGAATTAAAACCTAACACCTCTGCCTGTGTGTGTGTGTTTACAAATGTGCAGTATTGCATCTGGACTGACGGCCTGTGTGCGCTGCTGGGCAGAGAAATGGGCAGTGACCTGACACGCAGTGACCTAGATACTCTTATCAGTATGGAGATGAAGCTCCGCCTCCTCGACCTTGAGAACATCACCATCCCAGAGGCACCGCCTCCTGTGCCAAAGGAGCCTAGCTCATATAACTTCACCTACAACTACAGCTGAGATGTGTGTGTGTGTGTGTGTGTGTGTGTGTGTGTGTGTGTGTGTGTGTGTGTGTGTGTGTGTGTGTGTGTGTGT